>JANTPZ010096792.1:0-10311 GCA_025593235.1 Vachellia pachyceras | reverse complement strand
GTCATTTGATCAACAAGTTCACAACTGGGACATGCTATCAGATCTTTATACTTTCCTGACCCAACTATTTTCCCATCTTTCATTACCTGCCAAAAAGTATGGGCGGTGAGAGGTCAGAAACATATAATACAATCTTCAGGAAATACAAGGGCTAAGTAGCTTACCAAGACAAGATCAGCAGCTTCCAAAAATTCCAGTTGATGGGTAGCATAAACAACTGTTTTCTCAGATAGAAGTTGTAAGAGGCATTTCTGCACAACATCCCACATTCAGTGAAGTCCATTGAGATCCCTGTGTGTGTGTGTGTGTGTGTCTAAGAAAATGCAAATGAAGAAAGCAGCTCTAAAATTATAAGTACTTTTTTTTTGGTGTAATATAGTACTTGCCTTAAACAAATGAGTTCCAGTATGTGCATCAACAGCACTGAAAGGGTCATCTAGAAAGTAAATATCTGAATCATTGTAAACAGCCCTTGCCAGTTGAATTCTCTGTTTTTGGCCTCCACTTAAGTTTATGCCCCTCTCTCCCACAACGGTCAAATCTCCATCTTCCCACTGTTTGATATCCTGGTGCAATGCACAGCATTCCAGGACATTCTCGTACAACTCCATGTTCATTTTCCTGCCAAATAGTATATTTTCTCTTACAGTCCCTGACTGAATCCAAGGACTTTGGGGGACATAACTTCTATTTCCATATACTTCAATTCCTGCCCCTGAGATCCTCGGAATCTCACCAAGCATACAGCATAGCAGGCTTGATTTGCCAGAGCCCACCGACCCACATATTGCAACTTTCTGACCTTTCTCTATCTTCAACTTCTCTGTAATTTGAATAGTTGGTTTCTTGTAGAATTGATCATCAGCTTCCCATGAGTATTCGCCTGTTTTAATTTCAATGGCAACATCAGAAGGTTTCAATGTAAGGTTAGACACGAATTGCATTTGATCCTCTTCTTTAATGAACTCTTGGATTCGATCAATGGACACTTTTGTTTGAGCTATCATGGAAACAAGCTCAGGTAAGTTATAGATTGGTTCTTGTAAGATACGAAAAGTGGCTAAAGCTGATAGCACTGTGGCCGCTGTTAATTCTGTTTTCACCATTATACAGACACCAAAAGTGACCACAGAAATTAGA
This sequence comes from Vachellia pachyceras, assembly GCA_025593235.1. Classification (NCBI taxonomy): domain Eukaryota; kingdom Viridiplantae; phylum Streptophyta; class Magnoliopsida; order Fabales; family Fabaceae; genus Vachellia; species Vachellia pachyceras. Next base: position 9,171 of record JANTPZ010096792.1, on the reverse strand, counting down.
GTCGGTGATGTCCAAAACAGAAACGTTACTGCTGAGCAAGTATACAGATATTTCTTAAGCCAGCTCTTCTCGGTTTCCCTAAGCATTTTGAGCTTCTCCAGAAAAGTGGATTCCCATGAATGCAACTTCAAAATTCTCACGTTCTTCAGTATCTCTGAAGTCGATTTAATCCTCGAATCCTTGGCTTCCATAATCTTGGAGTGGAGACTCTCCTGCATATTAGCCATGGGAGTGTTGCACACCATGACCAAAACAGTGACAGCAAATGCAGCAATGGAGGGCGTGAATCCTAAATTCCTGTACAAGATAACCAAAGCCAACACAACCTGAACTGGAAGCAGCCATACTCCATGAATGTACCAGCAGAAATCTCCAACCCTTTCAACATCCACATTGATTAAGTTAATGGTTTTTCCATGTGTTGGTCCCCCACACCTGATTGATAGTGATTTGTTGTATATCAGACCCGTGAGAGCCGCACGGACTTGAATTCCTATTCGTTGAGCCCCAAAGTACCATTGTCTTTGAGTTAGCGATTCCACAGTCTTCGCCATGAAGAAGATGAACGCAAGAATTAGCCCATAGTGAATGTTTGAATCGTTATAATCTCCAGACAACAAATTCACGAAGTTTGTGATCAACAAGGGTCCCATGTAAGAGGCCATTGTGTTTACACCTGCCCCCAAATATATAAATAAATAAATATTATTCATAAATTCGTAATTAATCTGTTGATGATTCTGAGAACCTCTGACGATGAAATTAGGATGAAGAGGGAAAATATTATTTGCTTTTCAACCTTTTTCTTGTGGCTTCTTAACAGTTTTTCCACCTGATAGCTTCTAACAGTTTACATGTACTATATAGTGTATATGTAGATCCACCCTACTTTTATTCTATTTCTTTCAATTTTTTAATCACTGGGGGGCTAACGAATGACTATTCAATTAAATGTATTTTTTAATCCAATAACAGAAAAGCTAAATGCATATATGACAGAGGAACTAAAAATTATACCTCCAGCTACGATGAAATTTACCTGCGAAAGCTGCATTCAAGGTCAAGGATTTCCAGATAGAATGAGCAATAGCTTTTGTCAATGAGCCCTTTTCGAGTTTTCGTTTACGGAGTGAATCTTCGAGCATAGACGAAGCATATTCTGCAGTTTCAGATTGTGGAACTGAAGGGATACGACTACGAGGATGATCAAGTTTCTGTAACTGACCTTTCCTAAAAATAGGATTCAGCCATTGAAACGTGAGCTTGCTCCATATTCCAGCATTTATGAACGCTTCCTCGTCTTCTTCATTTTCGTCCTCCTCCTCCTTTTGAAGCAACCCCTGTTCAGATTCATTGCATTCCCTCTTCCATACAGAAGGCAGAGCGTTGAACCAGAGAAGTAACAAAAGTGGAAAGGAAGTGAAATCCACCACGTTTTCCTTTGAAAGAATGAAAGACAAATCCAAGGATTTGAAATCCCTGAAGAGTTTCACAGAAACGAAGATTAAATCCAATAAAGTGGCGAAGAACCACCAGAGAATCAAAACGCCAGGCCACGTTTTGTTTTCGCGGCGTATCCTCTTCATGGAGTAAACGGAAACCAAAGTCGCTAAGACCCAAGTGAGAGCCAACGAAAAAGAGTAATACGACACCACTTTCGCACTCCAATATTCATGAACAGCGAAAGCCAAGTTCAAAACCGAAAGAACACCATGAAACAAAATCGTGACTACGGAGAAAACAGCGAATCGTACCGGTACATGTTTCAAATATACAACTTCGCTACGCCTACTCTCTCTCAAACTGTCAACCAAAATCCATATCAATATAGCGACGAAGAAAGCAGCATTGAGAATGGCCAATGCAGTATCAACAACAAGAGCCATGGATGAAATTCAGTAAGAATCAGAGAACATTACAATACACAATACAATGATTTGTTCTCGGTGAGGGAAAAAAAAGCCAGAAAGTGGGCCAAAAGAGGGTGGGAACGAAGAAGGCAGGACAGAGAGAATCAGCACACGAATAAGACAACGAAGACAGTAAAACAAAAAAGGGGGCACAGTGGGTTAGGCAGAGGGTGAGCAGGCAGAGAAGAAGAAAGCACGTGGGATTGTGGATGAGAGAAGGAAGATTAATGGAGGAAGATGGAGAGAACACAGTGGAGTGTGAGGAATGGTTGCTTTTTATAGTGACGAAGGGATAATCATGAAGGATCGAATGTCCTCCCTCCATGTTAGACGCTGCCCGGCAATTCTGGGACTCTAGGGAATATATGTTATTGAGAGAAGAAAATTAAAATTGGAAAAGAAATAAAATTGTAATAATGATTAATGAAGATGAGGATGATATTCTGGAGTGAGATAAAGAAAAGGAAAAAAATGATTTCGATTCAAATTCAATGACGTTAAAAACATAGCACTAATTATTTATTAATGCCAAATGATCGGTAATTTGTAGCTCAAATAATGATAAGAATATTTGTTAAACCGTGGGTTAAAATGCAATTTTATCAGAAAGATTTTTTGCCAAGATAATCAAGTACAATTAAATTTTGAAAAAAATTAAAAAATAGACATAATCTTTTAAAAATTAAGTAATTTTGTTAAAGTGACTTAAAAATCTTTATCTTTTTTTTATGTGGAACCCATTTACATTCTCTTCAGATTTTTTGGATCAATTTTTAATAGGCTTGCTAAAATTATTTTGTTTTTAAAAGATTAAATTTACTTTTACATCCTTTAAAATTTAATCATGTTAAATATTCTCGTTAAAAAATTCCATTGCTAAAATCGTACGTTATCTCAGAAAGATATAATCATGATTGAATTGTGGTAATTCAAAGCCAAATATGGTTGAGCCATGGAATTTGGAAGTAGTTAATCACATTATTGATTTTGTGATATTTTGTACTTCTCTAATCCTATTTGTAAGTCGTTTTCAATATATTTCATCAATGCTATTATAAAATTTTACAATATTTCTTTTTGGCATCAAAATTTTATAATGTTTTTATGTATCCCTATCCTATGGTTTTATAATATTCTCTTTCATTTACCATGATTTAAAGAAGCTTCTCGAAATAGACAGGAATATGTTTCTTTCTTTTAGATTCCAATTATTTTTAACAAAATTAAATATACACTGTAAGCTTCAGAAAAGGTTATTCTTCAATTTAAAAACAAAAACATTAAACAAACATATCCTTAATCATGATGAATCGTTTTGTTCAAATTAGAGGTGAGGGCATTATATTAACTTGTTTGGTTTGTTAGAGGTGAATGGAGAAAATGTAACCATTTGTTTGGTATAAGAGGAGAAAGAGGAGGGATAATAACCGCGATTTTAATATTTTATCCTTATATATTAATTAAATGATAAGATGGTATTTTTTTATCTGTAATTAATCAAATAAAATGTTTTGAAATATTAAATTAAAAATTTTATCTTTTAACCATAAAAAAATTTATTTTACCCATAAATTCATTATTTTCTTTGGAAGCATAAGTAAAATCATTCAATTTATTTACCAAATAAAAATTTTAAATATTTAACTATATTGTTATAAGCATGTAAAAGTGCCATAATTCTGGGAGCTAATAAGAGGGTATTTTTCTGACGCCATTGATGGAACTGGGTCTTCTGGGCAATGGGGTTGCTCTGTGAGTGAAAAAAAAATAATTGGGTCTCAAGCTGATTTGGGAAAAGGAGCTTCTTTGTTCTCTCCCAGGGGAAAAGAAACTAATACGGACGCGTCATCCTCACCGGTAAGCATGCTCAAAACTTCCCTCTTATCACAAAGCTTTTGCCCAAAAACAAAACAATAAGGAAGATCCCGATGTCGACCCCAATGAAGCTAAGGAAGATCCGACGCCGGTGAAGCTAAGGAAGGTCCGATGCCGACACCGGTGAATTCAGAGTGGAGGGTGAAGTCGAACAGAGTGGTGACTGGTGAACAGAGTATTTGTCTCAGGGAAATTTACGATTAAGTCCCAACATAGGAATTATTGAATAAAAGATAGTAGATACAGTAATTTGTCTGGGTGTTATTAACAACTCCATTAACGGTTAATAACAACCGGACCAGCTACTGTTAGGATCTAATGGTAATTTTACCAATTTTCAGAATCTTTTGTTCATTAATTGGATTACTTGGATAAAAATTTATATAAGGATAAAATAGTTCATAAATTAAGCTCCTATAAAACAAATCCCAATTTGAGGGAATCAAAATTGGTGGAGGAGAGGGAAGATGAGCCAAAATGTTGGCTCCCCTCCTCTCCAAAAATCCAAATCAAACGAGGGAAGGGTTTCATTTTCCCTCTCCTTCCCCCAAACTCCCTTCAAACCAAACAAGCCCTTAGGGACTAGTGTGTTGGCTGGCTTTTGCTTCCATGGCAAAAACATAAGATGTGGTCCATGCACAATTAATTTCCTTCCTTTCATTCTGTATGGGAGTAAATTAATGCATGAATGGTGAAAAAAGGTCTCTAAAATATAAATGGAAATTAAAAGATTCAACATATAAATAACACTAAAATACATTAGTGATCCTTTGAGTTTTGGTTCAATTTCAGTTTAATCACATAAGTTTATAAAATTATTTTTGATCCCTTGAATGTTAACACTATAAATCTCAGTAATGGAAAATATATAACAACACATCAAATTTAAATAGTTCTAATGTAATTAGATGGAGCAATGCATACTTAAAATTTAATTATACTTGATGTAGTGCTCATTCGATTCTAAATATAAGACCTAACTTGTAATGCAATTTAAAATTAGAATTGTTGGTATTGAAAGTCTACTTCATTAGATTTTATTTTAAACATTTTCAATTTACACCTTTTAAATGAGTTAAGGTGCATCCAACACCCTATATTTTTCCCGTACATCTAACACCCGAATGTATTTAATAATGCTCCCAATACCTTAAAGTATTTTTCAAGTATGCTCAGCACCATAATGCTCCCAGCTGAATCATTTACGTTCACATGAATGTAGAGTGGTAAAAATGATTTGAGAATATTATCGAATTCAATTGGTTAAATTAATTGAAGAATTTGAACGCATAACGTGGATGATCAGTTATATTTTCATAATATGAAAATGATTTTTCATTATATGTAATCGATCTTCTACATTATATAAATACAATTACCCTCTACATTACACAAATATCATTCTCCAAGTAATTTATCAATGCTGATTTATCCCTAATTCTCTCTTTTATTTATTCTATTGAAGACTAGAGAAGACTTTTACAAAAAGGCTTATAAAAAAAAAGAAAAAAGAAAAACTTTTGTTTAGAGACAATGTGCTTGTTCAACAGTGTTTTTCCGCAAAACGAAACAATCTCCTCCACGTATTTACCTCGATTTACGTAAAAGTACTTCTCTACCGCTTTCCTAAAATTTAATATATGAGAGGCACTCTATACACCCATCGTATGAGAGGGTGTCTATAGACCCATCACACACATGCACCTATTTTAGTCACTTGCTTATAGAATAATGACATCCTTTTACAAAAATACCTAAACATGAGAAAACATCTTTTATATATATATAAAAAAAGAATATAAATTAAAGCAATTAATTATCAAGGAAGTGTCATATTCTGCTTTAATTTACTAAAACACCAACTATTTTATGAAGCACTAGTATATTTATATTTATCAAGTATCAGTTAGTAGAGGATTTATTTTTTTTTTTTACTAATAAGTACATATATCCTTCTACTATAGGCAAGACAGTGCCAAATTTTATAGTTTATTCTTTCCAAATTATATTATTAATTGCACTTTTTAAAAGAATTTTTTCAAGGGTTAATTTTAACACATATTTCTTACCAATAAATCTTATTTATTTGTAAGAAATATGCAGAAATATTCATGAAAGCAGTTATACGTTGTGTGTTATTTACGCAATTGCCCCCTGAGTGTGTTAACAGTTTTGATTTATGAAATAGCATAGGCTGTCATAACATTTTTTTTTAAAAAAAGAATATTTAAAGCCTATATCTCTTTTTGTCCTGTTCCACATTCCTGAGCTGAATCTGTGAATTGTTTCTTCAAAAAAAAAAATCAAAAGAAAAAGAAAGCAAGTATGGCTTCATGTGTATGCATGTGCAGATGCACTCATACGATTAATTACTGGAATACTTCATACCTGCATGGCTCAGTACAAGCAAACAAAAAAAAAACCTTATTTATTTAATATACACTTACACGCATGCATGCCTTTAAATATTTAATATATTATTCATAATTATCTACGCAATCCAAATTGAACAGTAGGATCTTAGTAAATTATTTGTAATTAATTAAATACTAGTAATAAGGATTAATGCATATACTAATCCGTAACAGACAAAATAAACCAATATGGAATATTTAGCCTATGGATTTAGGTTTGTAATTATTAATTATAGCAATAATCAAAAAGTTGAAACTTCAAATGATGGAGAAATTATTGAGTAAATAATTATGCAATTGGACTTAAAATATTTTACTGGCCAGCACCTAATACTTTTTTTTGCAATAATCATAATATTATTATTATTTAAAGGACATATTCACGAGCCAGTAGTGCTGTGAATGTGTGTGTGTGTGTGTGGGGTCTGTGTCTGTATCTGAAGCAAGAGGGCATGCATGCTAAGCTGGAAAGGCTTTATAGTAATATTTTATATATCCATAATATAATAACTTTTTTTACAATAAATTCCTAAAATATTTTTTTCCTACTTTAGGTTTCACAAAATTTACTAATGTCACTAAAAAAATCATATATGAGATTTCGCATGTGAATTGCAAGGAATTAAAATGATGAATATATATAATGGACTTTTTTTTGCCGGAGGATAAACAACGAATTACCTGTACATAATTCTTTTTTTATATAATATACATATATATATTCACTGTACAATAAATTTTTTATTAAGAACAGGAGCTAATATAATCCATGAATAATAAGATTATCATCATCATTATTGGCTTTCGTAATCTACGTGTACACAGTACACCTATGTACTACAAACTTAGTCCTACGACAAGGATTCGAGGCATTATATTATATAATTCATAAATAATATAATTAGTTATAAATTTTGTAACTTATATTAATAATTTTATTATTGTTATTATTATTAATAGAGTTGTTCTTTGATGATTCGTCCAACATTTTGTTACTTCTCTCGAATCCCTCGTCTCAATGTCGCTCCACATAGCGTGCGTGAGCGCGTGGGACCTTTATTTTATATAACCTTTATACTCTCACCTTTGCATTCCTTTTTTTTATTATTATTTTATAATTTAAAATTCATCGCATTTATTTTAGGGTTTATGCTTGACCTATGGCAATATTATTACTGTTCAAGACTTTTTTGTTCAATTATTGAATTATTGAATTATTGAGTGTGTCTGTTTTTCCATGGAAAATATGCCCTTGTGGTGTCTGTGAAAGTAGCCCTATCTCTACAACGAATTTTCAATCATATACTTCAAATTTGAATCTTTAATATAAGTTGTTTTCAACCTATTTTACGGAGAATATTAAAACTCATTATTCGTTAATACTATTTAAACATTTATTTTTTTTGTCTTTTTTATAAGTAATAACTATCTAAGTTACCTAAAAAACTTAATGACTAAAATTAGTTAAAAGTAATGAATAGACAAAAAATATGCTTTTTCTTAAACATATCTTATTAATGAAAATGACGAGTGTGAGAGAGAATGAGTTAAAAAAATATGACAGACATACAAGTAATTGTGGTAAAAATGAAAAAAATGCAAGCTTAGACAAAGAAGATTATATAAAGAACTAAACACATAAGAGAGAATATTACTTATAAGCAGGATCAGAGGGAGTACTACGTATTCGTATTCAAGCACACCCTCATAGTAAATTTAGAAATATTTTATTTTTTTGGTGAATATATAATATATTTTAAAAATTAAATAATATATCATTCAATTCTCTGTTGTAAGTCACTTCAAGTATATTAAATTAGAATAAAAAATTTGAAACCCATTAATTTTGTTTAAAAATACAGTACTTCTCTAAAATTATTTATAAGTAAGGGTATGTTTTGAGGAAAAAGTTTAATCTATTACACATTCGTTACTTTTAACTAATTTTAACAGCAAGAGGTGTCAAAATGTTGCATTGTAATAAAAATTTAATTAGCTAAATTCGAATCACTAATTTCTTTTTTAACTAAACACAAGTATATTCTTACTAAATACAATTATGTTTGAAACACAACCTTGATTCAACATGTTACACGGAATTAACCGTTTTAATTAGATCCAACTTCCATAGATTCAATTCTTTAAATTTTAATATGAATAGTTTAATGTTATAATGTGTATATATATATATATAAAACAAAGAGAAACATTTTGTGTAGAATTAAATCCAAACCTTTAAAACTTTTGTACCATGTGGGTGTCACATGATCCTAGTGCAACTCATGTTGTGTGGGCCCTAAGGACGTGTGTCCCCAACACTTTGTGTCTTGTCTTCCACCTTCCTCCTTGCGCTCACCACGTGTTTCCCTCCTTTCCACTTCACTTTTTACCCCAATCATTAATTTTCAGGCTGGATTCTATCTATAAATCACTTTTGCTATATTCAATGTTATTTATTATAAAAATAATATACATTGATGATAAGAGATTGTGTATAGTCATAAAATTAAATGATTTTAATTAAAATGGAGTGCTTAGTATTGTGCATGAATAAATGGGAATATTATACACGCCCAATATTAATCCATGGCAAGTGCGTGTAAAATGGTGGTATCATATACTATATATGCTTCAGTTGATTTTTTTAAGAAAATTAAATAAATTGATATGTTTATTATTTTATTTAAATTAATTTGCATTATTTATAAACTGATATATATAATCTAATTATACATATAAATATTTTAAAATGTATATAATCTATGATAGTATATTTAACTTCATTTATCTTCAAAAAAAAAGTTAACTGAGACTTCTATTAGATATCGAAGATAGTATTTTTTTTAAAAATAATAATTTAGCAATTTTTTGTGTAAAAAAATTTAGGTGAGCTTGATCCCGAGAGCTCGTCAGGTTAATGCATACCTCCAAACTTAAGAGCATATTTATAAAGGTATTTGCAAGTTGCTCAC
>JANTPZ010096788.1:0-10764 GCA_025593235.1 Vachellia pachyceras | reverse complement strand
ATATGAATGACACGAGACTGAGGCTGTTCCAACTCACTCTCCTCATGTTGCAGAATAGAGGAGTACCGATCCTGTTAAGGAAGCGCACAGGAAAAAAGATGTTTAGTTTTCTAGCCTACAAACCCAGTTCAAATCTGGCTGCAGTAGATTTGTGCAAGAAATGTACCGGAAAATCCTATTTATTTTGTCCACCCTTTTCATAAGATAAACAAAATTACCTAACAATCATTTGCCAATCATAAGATTGTGTTTGGATGGGGCAGGTTGGAAGAGGACAACAAATATTCAACTTGGGCTGCGTCGAGAAATTTCAAAAACGATAAATCAAACCTAAATTTTCTGTTCTTTCTCATCCATTATCCTCAATCCAAACATTCCCTAATCTAGGTATAGCTGAGTTTTCCTTAATCATGCAACCACACATTCTCCCATTTCAAAGTTATGTTTGAACCCTTGACATGTGGGAGAATCATTACGCTCAAGCTAACATGATTATAGTGAAATTATAGAGTTGGAGTGATATCTATTGAAGAGAAAATGGTACAAAATTGTTTGAGGTGGTTAAGACACAATCAAAGGCGGCCATTGGATGTGCCATTGAGGAAAATATATCAAGTAGTATGAAATCCTCTGAAAAGGGATAGAGGAAAATAAAAACCATTCAATAAAGTTATTGAATGGAACCTTTTGGTTAATAATTTGTTCAAAGATTTAGCTTTTAATAGAACACAATGGTGTTATGCCATCCATGTAACCAACTCCACTTAGTGGGATAGTAATTCTTGTTGTTGTTGTAACATTAGTAATAATGATTATAACTATGTCTAGGTTCCACTTATATTTTACACTCATTTTTCTTTTCTGTTTCTCTATTCTAATGTAAGCAGTGTAGCATACATAAATTTTCTTGTTTATCCACCAACTTAATAAGAAAATGGTTGGATGAACAAACCTGGTATCTTCCCCGTTGGATAATGGTAAATGCCTTAACCATGATACATACAGGTAGAAGTATTGCAACTGTTCTCATGACCAGTAACTGCAATCCATAAAAGATTTTCTTTTAGATTAATGACTCTGCCTCAAAAGTTTGTCAACTTTTATCATATGAATGAATAGACTGTCTATCTTCCAATACCATGTAAAGAGTCAATGTGTATTCCCCCCCTCCACTGAGTATAATTGGAAGGGTATGGCGTAAAACAAGAAGAGCGATAAACTGCAAAGATTAAGGAATCAACCTCATTGTTAGTATGCTATGAGAAACATGTCTTTTTATCTGATAATTTGTATAGAAGTATTGAAATTGCCCAGGGACAAAAAACATGGTCTAGAAAGTTATCCTAATACTCTTTTTAGTTTTTTTGTTTATTTTAAATGAAAAGTCAGAGAGATTTCAATGCTCTTTCATTTAAAGGAACTGGGATGGTGAATAAAAGTAGTTTGTTTACTTGTGAACGGGTATTGAGCATAAACAAATAAAAAAAATTGTAATATGGCCTCCCAAATGCAGTTTACAGTCTAGATTGGCTCAAATCGGAAATAGACAATCCTTTCCCATAAAAGAGGCATCAAGGTAGCAGAGGAAATTACAATAATTGCTACAATGCGAAAGCAGACCAGACTTGCTGTTGAAGGGACTGAGTATTCTGCATCAGTGTCTGAGAATTCACGATTGGCAGTAAACATTTCTATGAAATGATGATTTTGCAGATCCCTTCTGGATATCTCCCAGTTACCTCTGAGATAACAATGCCAAAACACTTGATCAAAGAAAAGAAATTATGGCAGTTACCTCTGAGATAACATTTCTAGTACTATGGATTTGATTACGAACAAAAAGGATTCTACCTAAAATTCAAGGGGGAACTGCCATAATGGAATAGTGGAGGCGGTGCTGTATAACCAGGCTTGAATTGCTACAGTTACCGAAGCACAAACAAATGGAGGGGCTTAAAGAGAGCATGTGTTTATAACCATGAATAACTTCAATGAGAAAATAAACATGCAATTACAGTGATGACGGACCTGTTGGCAAATCTCACAGATAGTATCACCTTTCTCATTGCACCATCTTTGAACACATTTTCGATGTGCATACTACAATAATCAAAAGGAAAGAAAAGTCAGATGTAACAAGCACATAAACATTGGTACTGAATCTTCAGATAATCTCTAAAAACAAACCAGTCAAGGGGCAACAAGTAGACATAACATCACAACATGAATACCTTAGAGAAGCATATTGATTAAATTATGAATAGAAGTTAATTATTGAAGGCATCTAAGCTTGCAAATTTTATGATCAAAACCCAGAATAAATTGGCAGAGATGAGCTAAAACTCAAGGAGATTTTCATTTTGAAGAATATGCAGCATTACGATATTTATGAAACGCAGCAAATTCTTTTGGTTATGGAGTTTGTGAGAAATATTTGACAAATTAACGAATAACAGAAATATAAATAATGAGATATTACAAGAAATATAAAGTAGTGCAAAAATCTTTCATGAATTTCACCGGGAAAGTGTTTAATTACAAAGCACTCTTACCTTCAAACTGCCTCTACAAGAACAGGGAGGCTCCATGTTTGAGTCTTCATCCTCATCATGACATATCCGACACTGTACCAATTTATGGGGAGATGATCTATTTGCCCCATCCATTTCATGCAAAACTCAAATAGTTAATTGATAAGGTTTTGCTGGCCACAAGCTCCTTCCATTGTCAAAATCAGATTTCAGAGTAGATTCGGTGAGTGGCTGATAAACCAAAAGAACAATATTATCTCTCAGTGTTCATTAATAGCAAAAGAATTTAGCGTAAACTAGCAATTTGCTCCCTGAATTGGTAGGTGTATCCAAGTTCAGTCTCCAAAATTACTGAGCACAGGTTTTTCCTTGAAAATGACAAACTCGTCACACATTAATCCACTTGGCATCTCTAAGCTACTTGACACGAGGACTAGTATGCAATTAGTTGTTATTTTCAAAGACTAGCTTGTGTACTTGGTAATTAATGAGGACTCCAGTAAAATTGTTCCAATAATCCAAGCAAAAAATTGCCAGCTTACTTAATTTTCGTCAACTCAACCAAAAATGTATTTTGCACCCACCCAAGACCTTCTGTTTCATGGCACGTCTCCGCTTTTCTCTCCTTCAAAAAGTGCAACATTTGGAAGCTCATAAGCCTTGTAAAGGAGGGCAGTAAAAGGAGTAAAGAAAGAAATAAACTTCTAAACAGTAAAGACAACCAGATTATATAATATTATACCTTTAGCGAAGTTGAAACTCAAAACAAAGTACAGTAAAAGATCTGCAATAGGCACAAAACATTCAATTCAACATGAATGAAGAGAGGTATAGACATAAAGCTCGAAATTTAACTGTTAAATATGAACATGAAGTATCAAGTTTTTAATTAATAGGCTGCCAAGGCACATTGTAAGTATAGACCCAATTGACACGCCCACTTTGAAGAAATTCTATTGCCACGTTGACTAGAGACGAGAAACATGCAATGCACGAATTTTTTTTTTTAATTAAAGCACGAAAGCTGAAAAATCAGAACCAAAGGGCGAAAAAGAACAAAGGAAACAGAAACCTAATGGCAAGTGCTGACCCTCTAGCCCACGATTATATCGACTTAAAAAAAGGCTCGAAATTTGGGGAAGAAAATCTACAAGACAAATGAGGAATACGAAAGCAAGCCCAGTTCAGAAAATGTAGCTCGATGAAATCACACAGAATAGTAAACAACTTATAAACATAACTCACACTCAAACTCGGAATCCCGTAAATGTAGAAGAAAACCCAGAAAGTTAGACAAAGATGCTTGAAAAGCTACGATGAATTAGGGAAAAGACAATACATACCCGGGAAAAAGAGACTTGGAGAAAACGAAATGGGATTTTCCGATAGAGAAGAAAGCTGAAACCTTTTTCCTTCAGCACACTCAGATCCTTGAAACGAAGCAAGAGATTGAGTGTCGTCTTGGTCGCAGGCAACTCCAAATAGCACAAAACCGACGCCAGGAGAAACCCGAGGTGCTCACGCGCCCACATGCTCACGCGCGAACTAAGTAGTAAACATTAAATAACCGTGTGTGTTTGGGAACACCGTTGGGAGAATGAATTTTGCAGATTTTGAGATATTTTGTGGATTTCGAGATGGTTTTACGGATTTCAAGATGGTTTTTATGAATTTTAAGATGGTTTTTATAGATTTCAAGATGATTTTATTTCGGTTTACGTGTACTGTTTTGGTAACCACGTAACCAAACAAACAAGCGCACTAGTGTCTCTGTTTTCTCCGCGTATCGTGGTGTCGGATCGGGGCCTGTCTAGGTTGGGATGAGAGGATCCAATTGGACCTCTGTCAATTTTTTTTTCGTTTTTTTGGGATAAAATCTTTTATTATTTTTTGAACAAAAAAAATTCACTTCTCTAAAATGATTTAAAAATTATGAAATAAATATATAAGAGAAGTTTAATCGGTTTGCATGGATATAATTTTGTAACCCGAGTAAAACGCAACAAGAATAGTTGCAATTGCTAAAAATATGTTGTCCATGCCACATGAGTCTTTAAACAAACGCAACAAGAATAGTTGCAATTTTTCAATAATTTTCCCATCTTTTTATTATAATTTTGGTATAATTAAACTCATTAATTCATTAATTTATACCTTTATTATTTTTTTTAAATTAACTTCTTAACGTATGAACCGATATATGATCTAATAATATATAAGTATTTTAGAATATGTGTTATAAATAAGTAATTTATTTAGACTTTTCAATCCCTTTAAAAAGATTAACTTACTCTTATATCAAGAATGGAAATTGTAGTAGTATGAATAGATACAAAACAAACTTTAGCTAATACATTGGTATATCTCAACTTAAACCAAAGAGTGAAGAAGGAAAGAGGGTTTTCATCATATCAATAGAGTTGAAGAGAAGCAACCCAGAAGAGATGAACAAGCTCAGGGCAACAAGAAACACCATCCCCACTGCCAAACATGGCCTCACGTTCATCAAATAACTCTGCAACAACCCTAATGCTTCACAAACATGCTCTCCATACTCACCTTCATAATACTCTCTCTCCCATTTCATCATTCCATAATCTTCTCTCCTCCTCCTCCTCCTCCTCCCCATCATCATCTTCATCTCCCTTATTCGCAGTCTGAGCACGATCATGTTCTCGTCCACTAGCCTTCCCCATCGGTGATGATCTCTTCCTCCGCTTGCTCTCGCAGCCACCACGCTGCGGCCACCGCCATAGCGCTGGCTTCTCCAGCAAGGCGATGAAGATGCCGATGACCACGCCCGGCTCCTCCATGAGCCAACAAGAGTGAGTGCTTCCATTGACGTAAGACGAGGGATATCTGTTAAATATAATGGCTCTCTGTTATCGCTTTTACTATGTTTGGGAGTGTTGTAATATAACTGTTAGAATGGTAAAGAGCATATATATATATATATATATATATGCTTGCTGGGATTGATTGAGGAAATGAAAGCGAGTGATGGATCATACTTACAGGCGAAGTTACGTTGCGTGTCCCAAGTGAATTACTCAATTATCATGTATGTGTGTGACATTAATTAACGGGTAGAAACTTCTCAGAAAGCCAATGACGACGTTGCTAATAATTGATGCCCTTTTATTTTTTGTATTATATTATTTGACGATTTATTCGACAATACACACACAGACACAGAAACATATATAACGAAGTTGTAAAGGGTGAAAAAAGAGCTTTCATTGCAAAAATTTATTACTCAAAATTCCAAAGATATATATGTTCAAGGATCTGAGAAGATGCTTGAACTAATATAACTCTTTTTTCAGCAGTATATAAAATATCTTTCAACTATATATATATATATATATATTCCATTCTACACATAATTAAAGATACGTTACATTTACATGAAGAAAAGTTGTATGATATATTGCTCTTTAGTTCTTAAACACATTTCAAATATCTAAGTGTGTGTTTGGATATGATTTTTTTTTTACTTTTTTCACGGTGCATACAAGTTGAAACAAAACTCTCGCACATATTTATCTCGGTTTTCAAAAAATCATTTCTCCACCGCTTTCCCAAACGGACGCTAGTAAATTATATAGTAAGAGATGTTTCATTTTTGAGCGATTTTTCCAAATTTTAATGTTACTGCACACTGTGTGTTCATTGGAAAAGCGGTATAGAAGTACTTTTACGCAAGCCGATGTAAATATATGGAGGAGATTGTCTCGTTTTGCAAAAAAATACTGTTACACGTGCTTTTAGAGATTGATAAGTTTTGCCAAACGGGTATTGTATTGATAATAGTTAAAATTTAGTTTTGAATTAATAGTAAACAGAGTTGGCCTTTTTTCCCCTCCATAATATATATTGTGAATTCTAATTTATTATTCCCTTCTGTCACACTTCTACCTTCATATTCTGGGAATAATTGATTATGACATAAATATGAATTAATCTAAACTTTACCTTATATTCTTTAACAACAAATATGATTTTGGTTGGTAAACGTTATTCTTTTCTGAAAAAACTTAGAACTGAGCTAGCAAGCATTTCGGTCACATCTATTTACTATTTTATTTCATATTATTTTTTTTGGCCAAAATATTTTATATTATTTTTATCCAAGACACCAACAAATCCAAAATCTGATGCAAGTGACTAATAATATAAATAATAAATTACACGGAATCGCGTCGAGGATCTTATCAATCTTTTTTTAAATCATTATTTTTAAATATTATTATCTATCAAAATCAAACGCGGACTTAATTGAGTAGGTTCATACACTGTTAGGTGAGTGCATCCTCCTTAATTTCTTGATTAAAGTCTCTCATTCACACATAATCTTATGGCTTGTTTGGTACCATGAAATTTATGTGAGTGGATACGAAAATAGAAATCATTTCTATGTTAGAGCTTGTTTGGTACCATAGAATTAGCTTCCATGTGAAAGCCAATTCAATCAAAATGCATGAAAATTAATTCCATGAGGTAAGATGTGGAATTGAATAGAAATACATGAAATTCATTTTGAATCTATAAGAAAATAAAAAAAGATTTTTGAATTTTGAAGGGCTTTTTAATCTTTTCATGTAAAAATCTATGTCACATTTCCATGACATACCAAACATGCTTTTAAACTGCATTTCTATATTCATTTCCATTTCCAATTTCATATCTATATTCATTTCTATATCCTTCAAAATAAATTCTACATGCTAAACGAGCCATCAGAGAAAATTACACACAAATTCCAAATCGGAGAAATCACTATCGCCAAGTCCCGAATATTCTTTACATCATTTTCAAGTCCCAAGAGACGTGAGGCTAATTTTATTGGAATTATAAAAAAAAAAAGGTAAGTTTATCATCAGTTATCAATTGACAAATCGAAATTAAAATATATTATTTGATCCTTTAAATTAATATTAAATTTCAGTTTTATCCTTTAAGTTTAAAAAGTGCATATTTAGGTTTTGTTATCTTAACGTCATTGGTTTATTTTAATAAATAATGTTGACTCATTAAATTTAAATGGTGATCTTGCAATTAAATATGATAAACTAAACTTAAACTTTAATTATTTAATATAATCATTTTTATATTTAAAATTTAATCATGTTTTTATCATCTAACTGTAGAATACCTATTTAAATTTGCTAAATCAACATTTTCAGTTAAATGAAACTGAAGTTAAGGCAAAAGGTTTAAGAGTGCATTTTTTAAATTCAAAAGATCAAATTAAAATTTAATGTAAATTTAAAAGACTAAATGTATAATTTAGTATATAAATCAATTTGTTACTATTGATAAGTCAGGATATCTAATATTGCCAAATGATAAGTCATGACACCTCAATTTACAAAATAATGTGTCACTAATAACAAGTCAAGATAGTAGGTATATATGGTAAGTCACGATCGATGTTGTCAATTATAAATCAATACGACTCAATTGACAACTTAATATGTTATAATGACAAATCAAGATAAACTCATCTTTTTCCGTAGATGACCCTCAAGTTTGTAGGAATTTGATGACATTAATTTGAATATTTTCAGATTTAATATTATTAATTTCCCTTATTATCTGTGTAATTTCCCCAAAAATTTAAAGTCAAGATTGAATATGTTTAGGTACGGTGTAACCTAATGATTGGTTTTAGCTTTAGACCTTGGTTTTAACCATAGTGAAGAAGACAAGTGATTAATCCATAGACCCCAGGTCTTATTAAAAATGATATTATATATATTTTGATATTATTATATACTTTTTGGCCGGAGATTTGATATGATAGTGTGGTTAGTGGTCCATCTGTATAAGCAGCTGGGAAAAAACATTTTAATTAATGGGGTTTAAAAGTACTTAAATAAAAAATAGTATATCATTTGAATCTTTACGTTGAAATCGTGTCCAAGCAGCCGACCTAGAAATAAAACTAAGGGCATGTGTTAGGAAAGCGGTGGAGAAATGTTTTTACGTAAGTTGAGGTAAGTATATAAGAAGAGTTTTATCTCGACTTGTGTGCAATATGAGAGTGTGGTTAGTGTTCTATCAATATAAGCACCCGGGAAAAACATTTTAATTAATGGGGTTTTAAAGTACTTAAATAAAAATTAGTATATCATATGAATCTTTATGTTGAAATCGTGTCCAAGCAGCCGACCTAGAAATAAATCTAAGGATATAATTGGGAAAGCGACGGAAAAATATTTTTACGCAAGTCGAGATAAGTATATGAGAGAAGTTTTGTCTCGACTTATATTTAATATGGTGAAAACGTGGAAAATAGCTTTCCTAAACAAACTGCAGTATCTAATAAAAAAATTTAATGAATTTTGATTTTGTTCCGACAATTTTATATTGTAATTTTTATACTTATAGCTTCTTTCACTCAAAACAATAGTTCCTCTAATTCTATAATGACTTAAATACTAGTTTAATGTCATTAACTTTTGTTAACACTTAAATACAAAAATTAAAAACCAAACCCATTAAAAATATATGGATCAAAATCAAGAATTATTAAAAAGCATTTAGACTAAAATTAAAATTCGTTAAAATTAGAAGTTAAAAAATTCTTCAATTTTCATAGAACAAAGAAATCCATTTTAATTGAAAATTAATTTTAAGTGGAAAAATCGATTTATAACAATAAAAATATGATATTCAACATTTGAATATACGCACTGTTTTATTACTTTCAAATCTGATTTCATCAATTTGAGAGGGTGAATTCATTTTTAGCGTAACTCTTCTTCAACCGTTCAAGTGACTTTAATGTTAGATTTTTTTATTTATATTTTTAATTAGTTTTGATTTTGGTGCATAGTTTTTAAAAGGTTTCAGCTTCGATCCTATAGTTAAGGATATTAAGGATTAAATTTGTCATGACTTCTTACACAACGCTCCCTACGAGGATTTGTTTGTTGCAGGGTTTGTAAAAATTAAACACACGTTTAACAGTGTCTTTTAAACGAGATAATCTCGTTCACATATTTACTTCAACTTGTATAAAAGTATGTCTCTCTCATATTTTTAAACCGGTACAAAACATAGAGGCAAATATAGCATATGATAAAATTCATTAATTATTTAATTGCGAAAATAGGTAGAATTAAAGCACCAAACACAAATAATTAAAAATAAAGAGACTAGTAATAGTAGTAATAGACTAGTTGTTGTTGTTGGGAAGGGCATTGGGACGATGACGTCGACGACCCTGAGGATTACAGTTGAAGCCATTGAGTGCAATCATTGTCCTTCTTTGTCTGTCTTGAACCCCATCCTACAAGTTTCAAACATTGTCAACTTTCCTTTCTCTCCAAAACACATGCACATTCAATCTGTTTAAAAACGTGTAGACAATTGCTTTTACCACTTATGAGGTAAATATATAAGAAGATTATTTCGTTTTGAGAAAAAATATTGTTAAACGCATGTTTAACTTTTCTAAACGTGATTCTAAATATGGCCATTACCGATAGGTCCAAACACATATGTGATTATGTTTTTCTTTAGGAAATTGCTGAAAATTTTCTTGTTGCAATAATTCATTGTCTAAAATGCATAATGAAATTTGTTCAGGGATCCGAATGCAACCTAATTTGAACGGATATAACTCTTCTTCGTTGGTATGTAATAAATCTTTGACTATGTCCAAAACGGAGGATATTTGTAATCAGGAAAGAAGTTTTCGTTACTGCTGCCATCCCTCGTTACTGCTGCACTATTACTGTGATTGGCTCGGTTTGGTAAAGTTTTTTATAAGCTTAAAAACACGTTCAACAGTGTATTTCTGTAAAATGAGATAATTTTCTTCATATATTTGTCTCGTCTTATGTAAAAGTACTCTTCTACCGTTTTTCTAAACGAGCCCATTACACTTATTGATTTTTTTACAGTGACTTAAGTATATTCGTAACAGTAGAAACCTTCTAGAAGATGAATTATATTAAAGAATGGAGTAACCAAAGATATGTTGCATGTATAGTTGAACAAGAGTTCCACTAGTTGAAGATGAGCTTGCTCTCACTTAAAGATCTGGGTCATTAAATACGTTTTCGTAATAAATTTTGCAATGAAAGAATTTGCAGTAATTTTCCTTTTTTAAACAAAGAATCAAGTTACACATTACTTTTTTTTATTGAGAAATCATGTCAAAAATCATTACTACTGTATAGACTTTGTACTGGTATTTTGAAACATTAAGTGATTAATTAAC
>JANTPZ010096784.1:0-11208 GCA_025593235.1 Vachellia pachyceras | reverse complement strand
AATTTACCTATTAAAATTTATTTTGTAGAAGAGGCAGAAAGTAGGTCAAATGAGATTTTGGTATTTAATTGGTGCTCAAAATTGTTCATCAATTTTCATTTTCGTTTTCTTATGAGAAAAATGTTATAGATATGGGTGTGTAAATGATTTTTCCTCATAAAAAAGGTACTAGAAAATCAAGTAAATGCTGAAAATAAAACTATTTGGAATTATTTGGGATTAAAAATATTTTTAGCTATAAGATTCAAAATTTCCCAGTATTATTGGTGTTTCAGAAATTCTAATCTTCTAAAGTTATAATTTGACTTTATTTATAATTAGTGAGATAGATATTGTTCATTTTGGCAAATCTTTATTCCAACTGTGTACGTAAGTTAAGACAAAAAAATCTCAAAATTCATAAAAAAGCTCTTGAAATACGTAAAATGCATATTGAAATCTATAAATTCTTCTCGAATTCAATAAATTTTTATCGGAATCAGTAACTTATTTCTCTTAATGGATTTCTAAATACACTGTAAAAAAATTACACATGCCGAGAAAGACAAACTTCATATACAATTTTATATTTTTGTGCATCACTTTCTTATACAAAGAGTATGATTGCGTGATTATATAAACTTTAATTATTCTCTTTTCGTTCAAATCTTATTCGTTAGGCATCCATCAAATTATAAAACTACCGCATAAACAAAGCTAACATATAATGACTGAATTCAGAACCCACAAATACAAATGGTCATAAGGAAAAAACGTAATTCTTAATTCATACTTGTGTATATATTATTAAGAAATTTACCATAAGGTCCCAAGCAATCCAATTAATGAATAAAATGTTTCAAAGATTGGTAAAATTACTATCAAGTCCCAACTGTAACTGGTTTGGTTATTATTAACGGCTGGTGAGGTTGTTAATGACAACCGGACCAGATACTACTCGAACCTAATGATAATTTTACCAGTCTTTGAGACCTTTTATTCGTTAATTCCTCTATTTAGGATCTGATAGTAATTTTCCCTAAGTTATTTTCATTTATTAATGAGAACTCTTTCCTTTGACACAGAAGAGGTGATGGTAACATTGAAACTGGTGGGCTTCAGCATCTGTGTTTGAAATTTGAATTAACTTATTTTTAAATAAATTTATATTGGATCCGTTTGGAAACACGGTGGGATAAGTAACTCATTTATATAAGGACTTATGAAGAAGTAAGATTGGAAATAAGTCAGATTGTAAAAGTTATTTGTGTTTGGGAAAGCGGTGGAAGAAGTGCTTATTTGTAAAAGCTCAGGATTTCAACTTGTTGGCAGAAGTAACTTATTCCCATAAGCTTTCCCAAACATACAAAAAATGTGAACATCAACTTATAAGAACTTTTGGCACTGTATCACGAACTTATAAGGGTTGAAAAACGTTTCCAAACAGGGTAAACAAGCTAATGCAATGATCTTAGGATTTGAGGATTCACAAAAATATTTCCATAAACAAAATTCTTACGTCAATGGTGTGAGGATTTAATCTCGTGATATTGTAGTTTATGAGTTTAACTCTTCACCAATTGAATTAACATTTATTAGATCTGTACAAATATTTTTTTAAAAAATACATAAATTTTCGTACTAGAGGTAATTCTATTTGAAAGGAAAAATTTCAACGTTCCTACCTTAAAAAATTAGTTGGGTGCTGTAGTGATGGGCTTGTTGCTGTTGTTAGGACTTTTATGCTATGGGCTTCAATTATGCCCCTAAGTCTATCTATCTATCTATTATGAATTTGATATTTTTTTCAAAGTCACACATAGAAGTCAACAGATAAATAACACTGCTTTGTACTAAAAAAATAGTAACACTATTAACTTCAATAAATATTAGTAGTTTTCCCCCAACAAATGGGTTGGTAGACGTCATAAGTGAAGTATAGCACGTAAAGTTTGAATTTTGAGAAGCGTACTTATTAATGTGAAGATCATTTACACTCTAAACTTTGAAAGAAGCTTTTTGTCAAATAAATAAATAATAGTAATTTTCATGAAATTTATATCTCTATTATAAAGGGTGTTTCCGTGATCATTAATGCATGATTTAATTGAATAGTTGATCTTAATTATAAATGTAAGACTTATTTTTATATTTATCTGTTATTTTTCAAATTAATCCTATTGATATTCATTCAACAATAATCAAATAGAAGATTGATGAATGAAATTGGAAAAGATAATTAGAGTATTTAAAAAATACGGTATATTGAATAATTTAACTAACTTTTTATCATCTAATTAAATAAATTAAATATGTACGATTAATTTAAAACTTTCAAATATCAAAATGTAGATCTCTAAGAAACTGTTCAGGTAAAAAAAAAAAAGATCTCTAAGAAACTGTAATGCTAAGCTTCTGGCAACCGTGTTTGAAAATTTTGACTGGGCCCCGCCCCCCAAGACTTTTAATGGGCCAAAACGATTTTATGATGGCTGTGGTGTAATTTTGATCAAAATTGGGGTCTTGAATTCAATATGACCACAAATCGTGAATTAAATGGGTTAGGTGGATGGAACGTGGTAGTTCAAAAATGGCCACAGTGGCATCTCTAGCAGAAAGTCATAAATGACACTGTACGAGTTCGTCGAAAAAAATTTACTGAGATTTTAAGATTCTTTTTTATCTTGATTTATATGTATTGTTGGGAAGAAATTTTCCCAAACATTCACACTATGGGCTGATCGGTTCAAGAACTTCGTTGTAATAGAATGTAATGCTACAAAACTGGATGGAATAGAATTGAAAATTTTAAGTAATGACATGTTTGGTACACGCTGAAATTGAAAATGGTTTGATAGAAAATTTTGCATTTGGTTGGTTGAAAATTATGGTAAGATGGGTAGGCATTATATTCAAATGACTATATTACAATTTATGAATATTTATTAATCAAATAGTTAAAGCAGTGAGTAAACAAATATAAAAAATATTTATTAATCAAATGGTTTGTGCATTAATGGTGGACTACGATGTGCTTTGATGGGCATTTTAGCCGCTAAGCAAGAGTGTGTGCTTTTTGCGTTGGAGTGTGCTAGAGTTGGAGGGAGATCACCCAGTAGATCATCAAGCACCTTGAAGCTTCTCTTAAGATCACCCTTCCGATCTTCCTCCATGCATGTTCGATGATTTCAATCGGCTTTGAAGGGGTAAATATGTCCGGCACATTTTCAGTAGGGCGACTGAAAATAGGATGACACCAATTTTAAAGAAAAAATTCCAAACGGCTGAAAATTGAGTTACTGGAAAAAGTTAACGCCCAAACATCGTTTGAAGGCCGGAAAATAGTAAAATTGTTATTTTCCATTTCCTTCCTACATCTTCTCTCAGCCAAATGGACCCTATTAGTTGAGTTTTACCGGAAATATTAAGAAAATTAAATACTCTATTTAAAAATATTTATTATGTATAAAATTACATTATATATTAGTTCATGAGTTAAATAAATTAATTTAAAAAAATGAGTTAAATAAAATTTTTTTTAAATAAGGTATTTAACTTTTTTAAGTACCTCCAACAAAAGTTAATATTAAGAAGCGGTGGTGGTATGCAGCAAACGGCAATGTGTTTGTCTATGTTATAGGATCATAGAACTATAGAAGCGAGTGTAAAAGCATGCCTATTTTTGCATGTTTGGTATAATTACATAGCTTCTATTGCATCTTAGCCTTGGATTACATGCACCACGCAGTCCGTAATCCAGATTGAGTAACGAGCTCGATGGGCTAATAGTAGTGTGCGTCTATATATATATATAGATATGAATGCTCTCTCATATATATATATATATATAATATTATATTATTTGGTATTCGTTATTTGGATTTACCTCAACGTTCTTTTTTTCGTCTTCCTCAAAGGCCCCTTCTTCCTCGCCTAGCCACTCTCTTCTTGTGGTCGCACTTCGCATTTCCTCCTCCTGCTTTCTCAACGGCGGAAACCGTCAACGTCGTAGTCATGGCTTCACGTCCCAAGAACGTCGGAATCCTTGCCATGGACATCTATTTCCCTCCTACTTGCATCCAGCAGGTCCACACTTACTGTTTTCTCGATTCATAATCTTTGCCTTGAAATCGATAGATCTATGTAGCGTTTCAGCTCAATTTCTTGCTCGCCACTGAATTTTCTTGTGGAAAGTGCTGTGCCTAGAATGGATTTTTTTTTGTTTGGCTATGATGTTATTCTACAGGAAGCTCTGGAGGCTCATGATGGCGTGAGCAAAGGCAAGTATACTATTGGACTTGGGCAAGATTGCATGGGGTTCTGCACAGAGGTTGAAGACGTTATCTCAATGAGGTAAGTTATGATTGCGATTGGTTCAGAATACACTAGTCCAGTTTAAGAGCTAAGTCGTTCACTCTATTTTGTTAGAAATTCTGTTACGAATTAGTAGTATATTTATGTCAAGGTAGAAGCAAAGTTACGCAGTATGTGAAATATATAAAAACGATTTGCTATCGAACCGATGGAGTTCGTGTTTACTTTTCAATTCTAATTTATATTTTTTTTAGCATCAACAATAGAGTTCGTGCAGAGAGTTATGTAGCTTTCCAGAACCGGTGATAACTTTCATGTTCTTGCTACTGATAATCTTTTCTGATAACTAGATTGTGCATGGAGATTGTGGCCCATTCAAAGCATATATACACACATCATGGCATATAAATAATAGATTTTTTAATGTATATGTTATATATAGAATATATTGAATAGATATTGTTTTTGGGTATATATTTACATGATATATAGTGCCGATCTTTATTATAGACCTGTAGAACTTATCCTCAGATCTGCAAAATCTTTCTTGCATTTATTCTGATTCGTTCTTTTACTTTCAATACCAGCTTGACGGTTGTTACTTCACTTCTTGAAAAGTTCAAAATTGATCCAAAGCAAATTGGACGCTTGGAAGTTGGTAGTGAGACAGTAATTGACAAAAGCAAATCCATTAAGACCTTTTTGATGCAAATTTTTGAGGTATCCTTTTCTTGTGTTGATTCTTACAACAGAAGCTATATTCCATGGGATTGAAGAACTTGTAGAAAATCACAATATGTAAGTGTCCTTAGGATTGGGGAATTCAAGTGGGAAGGCAAGTCAAGTTCAAGCATACAAAGAAACTGAATTATTGTGGTTGTTTCTGTTTAACGGTTGAAATTTCACTTAGCAGTTATGTTGTTTCCTGTGATCTTTGACTTAACTACAAAAAAAATATAATCATGGATATAAAGATGAAGGATGTTGTAATTTTTGGCAAATATGAAAGATGCTTGATTTGTGAAAATATTAAGCCCTCTTACTGATGTCATTTCTGTTTGCAAATTGATTTGTTTTAAATACTTGTGCTTCTCCAAGCTAAAGGATTGTATATAACTAAATTTACTCTCTCTTTAGCAAACTATTTTTAGATGATGTGGGTAAATCCATTTGAAAAGTGAATCACTAAAAGAAGAAAAAACAAAAGAAAGTCCATTTTAAAACCAAGTTTACACAGAGCTCTCATTTCTCTTTTTTTCTTAAACTTCAGGCTGAAAAGGCTCATGAGTTCAGGGAACTCTGTGGCACAGTCTATTTAGCTTGGAAGGAGTCTCAATAGTGTTAAAATCTTGTCAAAATCATGAAAGATTCTGGCACATATTTTTGACTTGGCTCTGAAATTTCCTTGTTAATTGAACTTATTGATGAATCCATAGGACAGAGAAGAGAAAGAAATATCTTGTCTGTGTTCATGTGTGGTGCCGTTTTATATTGACTCATGTAACAACCAGGAGAGTGGCAATACAGACATTGAAGGTGTTGATTCAACAAATGCATGCTATGGTGGAACAGCAGCTTTGTTCAACTGTGTGAATTGGGTGGAAAGTAGTTCATGGGATGGGCGCTATGGGCTTGTTGTGTGTACAGATAGTGCGGTATGAGCTCCCAGCATTTGTGACTTTTATTCATTCTCCTTTCTTTCCCTAAAGGTGCAGTAAATTACAATTAAACAGGAAAGAAAAAAAAATGATCATTAATTTTTCTGCCTTTTATGACAAGTTTATGGAAGTAATATTTTGTTTGTGTCCGAGTCTCAAATCAAGTCTATGATTTTTTTAAATAGATATGACCATAAACGGTACATCAATTGTAATGGGTGAGATTGTGGATGTATTCCATATACCTCGCCCCTGCCCACTTCCATGGATCCTCATCCTTGTTACTGCTCACAGTTAATGATATCATTTTCCATTTCCAACCTCTGCAGATATCATATTCCATATGAAGGCAAAAATCAAGTTTAAAATAAATCATGACAAAATTTCAAATTCAATACCTGTGCCAAACATAGACATGTAAGGTTAGAATACGATACAAATTTACTATGATCTATATGTCATGCATGCATATCCTGTGTGCACAGAAAATGCTAACCTTATTATTGTGGGGAGGTTAGAATCCTCCACAGTTTAATAGAACCAGAGAACCATCTATCTGCAGAGAAAACCCCAATGGGAATAGCCTCAAATAGGTAAATTTGCCATCACCAGAAACTAAAATTTTTTATGCCTTAAACTAAATAAGTTGAAAACAGAACCACATGTATTGCTTTATTCTTCTAACATTTTTCCTTTCTGAAAAGTCACAAGTTTTTTTCCCCTTTTCTTTTGCGACAAAAGCTTGAACTTCTAATAATTCTTACATTATGAAATAACGATTGTATTTGAAGCTGCCAATGCAATGGTTAATTGTGTTTCTGATAGAAGGCAGCGTTGCTCATGGGACTAGAGAATTTAAGGTGTCAGATCCGAAAGTCCTTGTCCCTCTTCTCAAGCTGTAAAGGGAAAAATTTAAATCTATTTCATAAAAATATTGCTGACTGCTGAGATTAAATAGTTTGCTACAAGTAAGCTAGTTTTCCCAAATTGAAATTCTTTTTTCTGGCTGCAATACACGCTTACAAATACACACACATACTCAGTATGATATTTCTCTAATGATGAATGATATAAATTTTTTAAAAAAGTGAAAACTGCTAATTGCATTGGTCTCTCTGAGCTAAATAATAGGAGACTGTATAGTCAAGTTGCACTTTCTATAATCCAATTATGGTACCAGGCTCACATCCCAAACTTTCTGAGTGCTTTCACAATACATGCCGCATCAAATAAAGTGTGCACCTTTTACACACAATATGCTCACCTTTACCTTTCTTGCTTCAGGTATATGCTGAAGGACCAGCCCGTCCTACTGGTGGAGCAGCTGCAATTGCCATGCTTATAGGGCCAGATGCACCAATTGCTTTTGAAAGCAAATTCAGAGGCAGCTACATGTCTCATGCCTATGATTTTTACAAGCCAAACCTTGCAAGTGAATACCCAGTAATGCTTTGTTGCTTACTCTTCGTTTCTTTTTTAGATCAACAACAACAACAATAAAGCTTGGTCCTACTAGGTGTGATGGGTTACATGGATCAAACGACGCTATTGCACTATATCATAAACCATATCCCTGGATAGATTATTAATCAAATGACCTATCTCTATAACCTCTTTGAGAGTGCGCTTCAGCCTTCTTCTACCCCTTCTCAGATGACTCCACATTGTTTGGTCCACCCTCCTTACTGGTGCTCCAATGGTCTTCTCTGCACATGTTTGAACCACCTCAAACGATTATTCACCATTTTCTCCTCAATGGCTACCGCATCAACTTGTCTTTGAATTTCAACATTACAAATCCTATCCATTCTTATATGGTCACACATCCATTTTAGCATCCTTATCTCAACAACTTTTTATACTCATGTTGTCCCTTTAAAGCCTAATATCTACTATCATATAGCAATGCTAGCCTTATAGCCGTACAATAAAATTTTCCTTTTACTCCATTAGACACTATTCAATCCCTAATAACTTCAGTAGTTTGCATCCATTTACACCATCCAACTTGAATTCTATGATTAACATCACTATCAATTTCACCATCATTTTGTATAATTGATCTCAAATATCTAAACTTTGTCACTTGTGGAATGATTTGATTCCCCAATGTCACCACCAAGTCACCTCCAACTTGTCTTTTATTAAAATTGCAATGTATGTATTCTATCTTGCTCGTACTCAAACGAAAGCCTTTCTCCAAGTCTCAAATTTAGAGTTAGCTTCTTTTCTTGATTCGGCCAAAAGAATTATATCATCAAGAAATAGCATGCACTTAAGGATCTCTTCTCGGATAGGCTTAGTTAGAACGTTTAGTACTACGTTAAAAAAATAGGGGTTCAAAGATGATTCCTGCTATAGACAAATCTTTATTGGAAAGTCATTTGTCAGATGTCTCACCTCCAGGCGTTTCAACACTAGTTGTTACCCCACTCGTACATATCTTGAGTAGCTTTAATATAAGACACATGCACCTCTTTCTTTTCCAAAACTTATCAGAGTACATCCTTAGACCCGTGTTGCCTTTTCTAAATCAATGAAAACCATATGTAAGTCTCTTCCTTTGCTTCGATACTTTTCCATTAACCCCCTTAGCAATTAAACACTTTTGTTGTGGACCTTCCTGGTATGAACCCAAATTGATTCTCAGAAATACCAGTTTCCAATATCAACCTATGAGTAATCACATTTTCCTACAATTTCATTATATGACTCATAAGCTTAATCCCCCTGTAGTTTGCACAGGTTTTGAATGTCTCCTTTATAATTATATATCGGTACTAATGTACTTATCCTCTAGTCATCAAGCATTCTCTTGGATCAAAGAATTTTATTAAATAACTTAGAAAGCCACAACATACCCTATTCACCCAAACATTTCCAAGCCTCAAAAGGAATACCATCTGGATCAACAGATGTACCATTTTCCATTTTCTTAAGAGCGTCTTTGACCTCACCAATTTGTATCCTACAATAGAATGTCAATGTCAAATTGAGTTCATCTTCCCTAGATGTCAAAGCCTCCAACTCACATGTCAAACCACCACCTCCATCATTGAACAACTTATTATAAAAGTTGGCCTCCTATTATTCTTAATATCACCACCGTGAACTAAAACTTTGCCTTCTTTGTCTTTTATACTTCTTACTTGATCCAAGTTTCTTGATTTCCTCTCCCTATTCTTTGCAATCTTATAAATCTTTCGTTCCCTAACCTTTGTCCCCAACTCTTTATAAACTTCTCATACACTTTAAAATGAGTTTCACTTGCTGCCTTATTAGTCTCTTTTTTACCCAAGCGATACCTCTCCCTATTTTCAGCATTATTACACAAGCATTCTTTAGTATATGATTAAAGCATTCAACTCCACTATGGTGATGATGTTGTCCAATCTCACTTCTAGCGTCATATTCCATTGGTTTGAACTGTGCAAGGAGTGACCCAAAAAATGGAGAGCGAGAAAATAGTTAAGCGATCATTTCTTGGGAAAGATTTTTCCAAGACTCAGAGTCAAGCTCCACCTTTTTTTCTTACAAATCCTTGTCTAATAGACTAATAGTATGGTACAGAACGGTTGAGTCTGTCCGTCTCCTTGTGTGTCATATTCAAACTCAAGGTGTTTTATAATCTAAACTTAGGAGCAGTTCACTACTGTAGGTCTTTTAGACATTTTGTTGCAGTGATTAGGGTGATTGATTTTAAATAATCCTTTGCAACTTGCACAAACTCTTGTTTGCCTACTTTTTTGTGCACATAACTATATTCCATGAATGACATTGTTTCTTTTATTTCTTTTCCTTTTAATGAAGTTGCTGCATTCTCCATAGGTTGTTGATGGAAAGCTCTCCCAGACCTGCTATCTCATGGCACTTGATTCCTGCTACAAGCATTTTTGTGAGAAGTAAGGATATTCTGAAATGAGAAAGCCTAAATTATATCTTTTGTAGAATGCTGTTTTTCCTTTTGTGAGTTTTTATACTTAGTATTCTGTGTACAGATTTGAAAAATTGGAAGGGCGGCCATTTTCCATCTCAGATTCTGATTATGTTGTGTTTCATTCTCCATATAACAAGGTAATGATAGAGCTTCAGCGGAAGTCATGCTTGAATGTGTTTCCGTGTCTGAGTGTATAGTTTCCATGCGTGTGAGTGTATAGACACACACACAAACAGAGCAAATAGTTGTTTATTTATTCTCCACTTGGTGTATTGCAGCTTGTACAGAAAAGTTTTGGTCGATTGTACTTCAACGACTTCCTGAGAAATCCCAGGTTGTTTATCTTTGCTTCAGCCCTATCTTATAAATGTATGAATTTCTAATACAAGATGCCAATTTATACAGATTATCTGCTGCATTACTTTTTGGAACCTCGTTGCTGTAATAGGCCAATAAACTGCATACACTTGAGATGTTCATATACTTGTTTTTAATTTCTACTCTTGGTTACTCACATTTCTTGAAAAAGAAGAATTGTTTTAACAGAAAAAATTCTTTATTGCATGCAATTTTTTTTTAAAAATTACATTCAACATCAGATAGCATGCTGAATACCATGAAGAGTCAGCAAACTTGATGTTTTTAACTAACGTTTATAACTCAATATATGTTTTCCCCTCCAATTCGCTGAATCTAACAGTATGCTATGTGTACCAGTTTTGTGGATGAAGTTTCCAGAAAAACCTTAGGACCCTTCACATCTCTATCTGGTGATCAGAGCTATCAGAGCCGTGATCTGGAAAAGGTAGCTACTCTGGGCAAATTCGAATCAAGTTCTTTGACTAACATGATTTCTGTTACATAAATAATAGATTATTTATGGTCTTCGTGAATTTATAGGCAAACCAGCAAGCCTCAAAGAAATTATACGATGAGAAGGTCCAACCCACCACATTAATCCCGAAACAAGTTGGTAACATGTATACTGCATCGCTTTATGCAGCACTTGCATCTCTCCTTCACAATAAACATAGCTCACTGGTAAAGCTGTATACTTCTATCTATTGAATGTCTTTCTGGGCACCACATCTTTTATGTGCCACGATTGATTTAAAATTCCTCATTAAGATTGTTCTCTTCATTTGCAGGCAGATAAGCGGGTGCTTATGTTCTCATATGGAAGTGGTATAGCAGCTACACTGTTCTCCTTCCATATTCAAGAAGGTCGACATCCGTTTAGTTTGTCAAACATTGTGGCAGTGATGAATGTTTCTGGCAAGTTGAATCAGAGACTTGAGGTATGTCATTGGCCTCTTCAAT
>JANTPZ010096781.1:0-13754 GCA_025593235.1 Vachellia pachyceras | reverse complement strand
CGCACAAACTTAGCAAGTCGTGAAAAGAGAGGCAATGTTGTTGGGAATATATAGATCCAATCTTCATGAGACACAAAAGTGAGGGAACCATAAAAGAGTTTGATTCTATCATATGATGATGTTGTTCCTTTTTTGGCAGAGAGCTTCATTATTTTTTACAGGCTGGCTAGATCGAGCTAATCTAGTTGATAGCCAGGCATCCCACTTTTTTAACTTTCCCATTTAGTTCTTTTTTTTTTTTGCATTACTAATTCATATTTAGTATTTATTCCAATCTTTAATATAATAATTATATTACTAATTTATGAATATTAAGAAAATTAATTAAGTTAAGAAAGTGGGTATGAAACATATCTACCGTATGACGTAAAGGTCACGGGTTCACAACTTCTCTTCCTCCCTCATATACATAGATGTGGAAGCAATCTTGTTTGTTATTGGATACTAAATGTGAGGCACGCCTCTCAGTGGATATTTAAACCTTAGTTCATCACATTATGAGAGATAAACTCAACCCCATTGACATCTATGTATATATAATAAGGACTACGGTGCGTATTTGCTCAGGAAATTTTCATTCAGAAGCAATGTTATTTCTGAAGTTTTTTTTATTTAATATCTCTCTACAAATTTCAAAACTTTACAATGGTGCCTATTCCATTAAAAAACTTGTGTTGACTATTTAAAAAAGACATTAACTGTTAACATTTTTGATAGAAATTAACGAAATTGCTCTCATATTAACACTCACAGGCAATCTTGCTAAAATAAAACCTTTTGAAACAACAATGCTTATAAGTGAAAACATCTAGGCTAAATATACACTTTAACTTTATATAATAATAATGATAATTAATAATAATGAAGATGTGGTGCTACATACAGCAAGTGGAATGGGGGTGAAGAATGTATGGAGAATGAAAGTTTGAAACATGCATGTGATCGAGTGCATTCATGTTTATAGTACTTTTTATCATATGATCATTCGGTGTTAGATCCCGTCATGCGTGAATCATTGACCATTCCTGTTTTTATCCCTTGCTTTCACTTCAAGATTTGACTCTATGTGTTGTGTCTGTATCATAAAGAATTTATTTATACTATATTCCTCTCATTTCTCTCATCCGTACGATCGATCTATCGGGTTCATGTGCCAAATAAAATACTTCAATTTTCTTCCCCTTTTGGCCAGAAATGCTTTAATCTTCTTAGATCCACACACACACACACACACACACTGCAATGTAATGTTTCTTTCCTACTTTAATTACGGTATTGATTTTGAGTTCATGGGTATCACTTTTGTCTTTATTACAGGTTTATAAAACTTTTGATGCCAAATATTAGTTTTTTAATTTTACTTTCATTCTCGTTGGAGAAAGAGTTTGAGGAGAGAGAGTTGATAATGAATTGTAAATGTAGAGGTAGAGAGAAAATCTTGCTAAAGATAAACTACTTAAGAACTGTTATCAATTTAACATTTAATTAATAAGTTAACTGTTATTATCTTTTTTTTATCAAAGTTAATTGTTATTACTTGATATGAGTGAATTAATTGAAATTATTGGCTTATGATACGAATAGGAGCGATACGCAATTCATTAATTGAAAGTTAGAAGAAAAAACGTGAATATATTGTCTCATTTATGGGGTTTGTTTGGAAACGCGGTAAAGAAATATTTTTATGCAAGTCGATGTAAATATATATGTAAAGGGGATTATATCTTGTTTTGCAAAAAAACACTGTTAAACGTGCGTGTGACCCTCTAAACACTAAGGCAAATAGGCTCATGATAGAACATGTGTTTGGTTAATTATGAAAGGCAAATACTTTGATATTCTTTTTTATTTGTTTGAGGCAAATAGGCCGAAATATTTTGGCTAAAGTATACTTTTAGTCCTTTATGTTTACGTCAGGTTTCATTTTAGTCCTTTAAATTTAAAAAGTGCACTTTCAGTCCCTCAAACTTAACGCCGTTAGTTTCTCTTAACGGAAATGCTGATTTATTAAATTTAATCGATAACTGTGCAATAAAATGTTGACAAAGTATGCGCAAATTTTAATTATAATTTAATAATATAATAAATTTGATATTTTAAATTGTGTAAAATAAAAAAGTATCTAAAATAACAACGTTAAGTTTGATGAGTCAGCAATTTCCGTTAGAAGAGACTAACGGCGTTAAGTTTGAGGGACTAAAAGTGCACTTTTTAAACTTAAAGGACTAAAGTGAAACCTGCCACAAATATAAAGGATTAAAAGTATACTTTAGCCAAATATTTTATTTGTCTCTTTTTCCCTCTCTCTTTTTGCTAAGCACAAATATTTTCCTACCATAAGCAATCTGTTTGAGGCATTATCATTCATATAAGATACCTGTAAATTTATTAATAAGGATTCCAATCTTGATTCGTTATGTTGTGAAAGACTAATTATTCTCCCAATATCCAAATCAAGTTGGTTCTCTCTTTCATACTTCAACGAAGGTATATTGATTATGAATTAATGGGTACGCTTATTTATTCAAAATAAAAGGGGTAAAACCATACATATAGGTCTCATTTATGAAAGAACATGTGTGTGGTCTCTGTGTCAGAGAAGAGTAGCTTTCTGGCTTTGGTGATTTAGAATTTTGAAATTAATTGAGTGGTTATATATATATATATATGTATAATCTTAAGAGTCACGTGAACATATGTGGTTGGTTTGGTTTAGTTAAGACGTTCCTCTTTTGAGTAACGTGAGTACAATGTTTTAGATGTATAGAATATTTTGGAACGACTTTTTTGGTCTATTTAAGCCAAGGAATCTCATTTGTTCTCACAAAACAATTGAAACATATATATTTCTTCAATTTTTTAAAATTAATTTAAGCTTTCTTCAATTTACTTAACCTCAAGTAATGTACTTGCCTCCTTAATTAGCTCCTTTTGTTTTAAAAAAAATCGTGTTTATCTAGAAAGAAAATGAGATATAAGAGCATTCCCCCACTTGAAATATTTACTGGGTCATAACCCAAAATTTAAAGAAGTCATATATATATATATCCATATTTATGTAAACTTTGAACGATTATGAAAGAGTTTTTGTGGAACTAATAGGGTGTTCGCTTTAGCATAAAAGACTTCGACTACTTCGACTCCTTTTATCATAGGTTTGGATGTGTAGAGAGAAGGGTAATGAATCCGTTAGTGAGAAAGGTAGATTAGGCTGGGGTAGAAGAAGACCCATCAATGATTTGATTTTTAATCTAGCTTAATAACATCATGTGATTTATATAGTCGATCCCAATTAGTGGGATAAGACTTTATTGTTTCTGTCGTCATCGCCGATCTTTTAAAAAAAAAAACATACAATAAAGTAACGACATGATGATAGAAGTAAGATCAACCCATTAACCTTATAGTTAAGTTATAAGATAGCTTTAATTGGATGCCATGAAGCGTGAAGGCAAATTCCAACTCACATGCATTGAGTCTTGAGGGGCCAATAGGCTATTTATATTAGCGATGTAAACTACTTTTTTAACGTGATTTATAATCTACGAGATAAGTATATGATGAGAATGTTGTTTTCACTTGTGTGAACATGCTTTTGTAATGTTATGGTAAATAGACACAATAATGGGAAGGACAAAAGGAGGGGCTCACATGATGGAGATCAGAGGGACACCATTAAAGCACTGTGCAATACAAATATATGGGTCCCTTTGGCACGAGAGCTTCTCTGTGCCAAAGGCTCATTATTATTAGTGTTGCCCCATTTCTTTCCTCTTCTTCTTCTTGCTCCGCTTAAAGCTTAAGGTGTGTGTACATGCAAAGATATGCACCTAAGAGAAAAAGAAAAGAAAAGGGCAATGAAGAAGATAAAAGGGCTCGCACGAGCCATATTTACAGCTTCTGATCATGTGATCAAACAAACCTCACACACCTCTTTTTTGTCTTTACTCTTTCCTTCTTTTAGTCTCATTTCTCAAATCTGAACATCGCCACACTGCTTTTGTGCCTCTGGTTTTATCATGTGCCTCCACACCCAAACATACTCACACCCAAAATTTTATAAGTGGCCCCATTTTGTATAAATCCTTGAACTTTTCATTTTTTTATCTACCTACTAACTCCGACCTTGAATATATAAGATATAGTTTGTAGTGTAATCTTATATTAACATGGGGGGTGTATTTATTATATACTTATTTGATAGGTCACATTGTGTATTGTTAGATTCAATTTGAGTTCTGCCTTCTTCCTCTGCATTACATCTCTCTTCATCTGGTTTTTCATTCGGAAAAAAGATGCTTATACCTTCTTGTGGCAAAGTGGAGCTACAATATTGCAACAGCCACTACCCGTTTCTCCATGTTCTTCATGATTCAAAGATTCACGCCTCAAAACACCATTCTTTAATCTCAATTCATTGAGAGTTACGCGGTAAAGTTTCTATGGTTCAACAATATTTCAAAATTTTTTTTTTTTCATTTTCATCATGAGCTGGACAGGTCTTTTATCCTCCACCGTGGAGTTTGGAGATTACAAGTGATGGTGCAAACCCACAACAAATCAGAACATTCATATCCCAAGAAAGCTAAAGCAAAGCTCGAACGATTCACTTGAACCATTGAACATAAAAAAATAAGGACCTAAAATATTTGAAGATGTCACAAGGTTTGACCAAGTATTGATAAGTCTGTTATTTCAATGAAAACCCTACAGAGAACCCTCTTTTAAGTCTAAAATTTCAAGAAACAACTTTTTAATTCCTAAAATCTAAATCTATAATATGTATTTTGATGATTAGAGTGTTTTAGAAAAAAAATATACCGTACTAGTTGTGCAATAGATATCCAATGGAATAAGCTAAATAATTCTTCCTGAATTATTAGTCTGATATGGGAGCATAGTTATATAGAGCTCCAGTACTCGGGCTATTGCAAACGTGGGCTTACTGGCCCAGATGTAGTCTATCCTACACCCCCCTCAAGTTTGAGGCTATAAATGTCAATTGCTCCTATTGAGCATCTTAATCCGTACATCTTTCCTACTACTTTGTCAAAATATCTTCCTCTTGAGTGGTGGAACTTGTATACTGTAAGCTAACCAGATTTTCTTGTAATTTTTCTCTAACAAAATGTAAACCTATTTCATGTTTGGTCCTTTCGTTGAACACTGAATTTGAGGTTATGTGCGTAGCAGCCTTATTATAGCAGTTTACCTTTACAGGTGTTGAGTGGCTGATATATGAGTCCGTTTGGTAAAGCGGTGAATAAGTACTTTTACCATTTACGAGGTAAATGTGTGAAGGAGATTATCTCGTTTTGCGGAAAAATACTGTTGAACGTGCTTTTGGGATGTTGAGAAGCTTTCCCAAACACCCCCATTAAGG
Source organism: Vachellia pachyceras (assembly GCA_025593235.1). Classification (NCBI taxonomy): domain Eukaryota; kingdom Viridiplantae; phylum Streptophyta; class Magnoliopsida; order Fabales; family Fabaceae; genus Vachellia; species Vachellia pachyceras. Next base: position 8,371 of record JANTPZ010096781.1, on the reverse strand, counting down.
GTTTATTTGGAAGTCCTTTTCAGAATAGCTTTTACGGATTTCGAGGCAAAATCTAGGTTTCAAACCTAGGTTTTAAAAGATTGTGTTTGGAAAGTTATTGGCATTTATGGAGTTCGAGGCAGAAAGTATATAGAAAAGAGGAAAGAGAAAGAAAGAAAAAGTAGGAAAGGGAAAATTTATTAGGAGAGAGGGTGTGATTTAACAAGAAAATAGTTTTTTCAAAACTGATGTTTTGTGTTTCACCGAAAAAAAACCGAGGTTTTGTGTATCTAAAATAGCTTTTCTGAAAAATGTGAGTATTTGGACAAAACCTAGATTTTGTGGTAAAAACTAGGTTTTGAAACCAAACCTAGGTTTTAGAAATGGAAGCCAAACAAGCTTAATGCCTCGTTTGGTACGCGAAATTGGTTTTGATGGAATTGGGAGTGGAACTAGAAGTGGAATTGGAAGTAGAATTGGAAGTGGAAGTGAGATTAAAAGTTTGTTTGGTATAATGGAAGTAGTGGGGTATTATTTTAATTTAATATTTATATTTATAGTGTGAAAAGACAAATATATCCTTCACCAAAAAAAATTTGCCCTCCTCCACAACAGCTCCCCGACCACCACAGCTGCATCTCCCACACTCTTCTTCCCCCACCCTCTGCGCCAACTATTGTAATCGGAGCAACGCCGATCTCTTCAATTCGTTGTCTACAAGTGTACTTACCGGAGCAACGCCGACGATATCTTCACTGTGTCTACAAGGGTTCGTTTTTCCACTCAAGTTCGGAGCTTTCTGAGGAACCAATGAGCTTGTCTCTTCTGCAAGGCTATTCTTCAGCTGAAGAAGAAGAAGAAGAAAAAGAAACCGTCGGTAATGGGACCAACTACCAAAATTCCTCGGACGACGACACCGATGAAGGCGACAGCGACGGTGGTGAAGCCTCCGTAGCTGCTCACCCTTCACTTCGCGACAGATCTATGTTCGACCTTCCACAACCTTCCGCCCTTCTGCATTCAACACCTTCTCCGAAGTAATTTCGCCCCTAATGTTTTTCTGTTTGGGTATCGTTTTGTTTCTAGTGAATTCTCTGTAAAATGTGGGAAATTGGAAATTGGTACTCTTGTATTACTTTGTTGGGAAAGAATCTAAACGCCACTCATTGTGATTATGAACAATGGAGCTGATTTGTTTCTGATGGTCCTCACTTCGTTGCTGATGACGATGTTATTTACTTGTTGACTATTTCTGTTCTTGTTCTTGTGTTGATTTTCTCGATGGTTGTATGTTGTCACTTGTTCGACAATGGAGCTTGTGAAGGAGCGGTTGTAGAAGAAGTGAGAACAGTAACAACACAGAAGCTGCGTCATCATCGTCGCCGTTGCCGCCGTCATCGTCATCGTCGTTGTCGCCTTCTTTTCATTTCCATGATTTCATTTCAACGTCGCCGTTGTCGCGGTTGCCACCGCCGCTTCACCGGAGAAGAAGAGTTCATCATGAGCGCTGAGAAGGGCACAATGGTCTGAAAACTTGGTTCCATGGAACTGATCCCAATTCTATGGGGGGAGGGATGGAAGTGAGTTCCAGGAATTGGGTTGTAACTGGAATTGGCTTCTCACATACCAAACAAACATATCCATGGAATTGATCCCAGTTCTCACCTCAATTCCACTTCCAACCTGTCATTTCCATGCTACCAAACGGCACCTAAGTCTTTTAAGAGCTCCATTACCCATACAATTTCTTCAACAACAGACCCTAAAGCCCTATACTCCACCTCTGCAGAAGAGCATGAACCAGTAGCTTGTTTATTTGATTTCCACGTAATGAGAGATCTCCAAGCTTCAACAAGTATCAAGTGACGGACTTCCTTGTGGTCCCACATGCTCCACGATCTAAATCACAATAACACTCAAGTCTCGGACTCCCCATTCAGATGATAAAAACTCCCATGCCTGGACTTTGTTTCAAATACCTCATAACATCACGTGCTACTACCATATGACTATTCATTGGGGTTTGCATGAATTGGCTAAGTACATGCACAACAAAAGAAATGTCAACACGTGTTACAGTTAATTAAATCAACCTCCCTACCAATATAATCTTTACTTTTCTGGGTCCTCAAGATGTCTTCTTTCCTATTCTTTCCTTCCTCACAGGCTAGGACCTTTGGCCTTCCACTAATAGGAACTCCTAATGATTTGTAACCACTCATTCCCATGTCTGGTAGCAGGCCCAGAACATATTTTCCTTATGATAAGACAAAACCTCTCTCAGACCTTGCTATTTCAATGCCTAGAAAGTACTTCATCCGTCTCAGGTCCTTAATTTAAAGTGGCTGTGTAGAGACTCCTTGACATCACTGATTCCGCTTACTGAATTTCCTATAATCAACAGATTATCCACATAGACAGGAACCATCACTACATCATTATCATATTCTTTTAATAAAAAGAAAGTAATTGTGTTTACTCTGTTTAAAACCACCATGAACTAAAGCTATGGACAATTTATCATTCCATTGTCTAGAGTCTTGTGAAGCCCATATAATGACTTATTCAATCTGCATACCATGTTCTCCCCCTTACTTGCAAATCCTTGAGGTATAGTCATGTATACCTCTTCATTTAACTCACCCTGTAAAAAAGCATTATGTACATCCGTATAGCATAGATTCCAATTATTGATGGTAGCCATCTTAATAATAATTCTAACAATAATCATTTTTATAACAGGAGAAAATGTTTCATGGTAACCAGTGCCTTCCCTTTGGGTATATTCCTTAGCCACTAGTCTTGCCTTATACTTGTGTACCTCCCCATTGGATTTATACTTAATTTTATAAACCCATTTACATCCTATAGGTTGTTTGCCTTTGGGCAACAGCACTATCTCCCACGTTTTATTATTTTCTAGTGCCTTAATTTCTTGACCCATAGCTTCAACCCATACATTGTGTTTCAAAGCTTCTCCATAACTTTTTGGTTCTGTAATAGAGTCAACATTGGCTAAAAAACACATATGGGAAGGTGATGTATGCTCATAAGAAATATAATATCTAATTGGGGTAAACACTTGTTTCTATAGCTGTTATTTTTCTCCGAACCTATGAGATTACACAAGTAATCTTTGGCCCATATAGGAGGCCTTTTATCCCTGCTGGATCTCAGAGTAGGTTGTGTCACAATGGGTTAATTCCTGATATGATTCTCATCCATTTTATATATCAACAAGCTCATTAGACCCTCTATGTCCCGATGCCAAGTTTGCTCTGCCGTGTGTATATGATTGCATGGGAATCGCATCAGGTTTGTCATTAAAATAAAACATATGTCTAAGTTTAGATGAAGGAACTTTCTGGTCGGGAGACATGTTATCCTTGAAAGGAAACTTGTCCCCCACAGGTAACATCTCTGCTGACCAGTAGGCTTTTGTCCTTTAAATCTAGCAAAACAAATCCCTTCTGATTTAATGGGTACCCAAAAAATACACAAGAAAGAGATCGAGACTTAAATTTATATGAAACAATCAAATCAATGGCATATGCAAGGCAACCAAAAACTCATAAATCAGCATAAGAAGGCACGGTACCCTAGACATTCTCATACTGTAACTTTAAACTTCTAGCAATCTGAATTAAAGTTCTATACTTATGTTTTGCTATGCCATTTTTGTTCAGGTGTATAAGGACAACTTATTTCATGAACTATACCCTTTTCCAAATAATTTCTGAGATCATGATTTAAAAATTATGTATCGTTGTCACTTCCACCCTTTTGACAGTGGTGGTAAAATGTGTCAAAACATATACTATAAAGTGCTTAATGTGAGCAGGATTTTCAGATTTAGATTTCATTAAGAAAATCCTAGTAGCTCTTGAAAAATCATCCTCAATTGTAAAAAAGTATTGATGGTCTTGATGTGTGGATGTCCTATAGGATCCCCACCATACATCCATATGTAATAATGCAAAACAAACTGTTGTCTTTATGAAGCTAAAAGTAAATGGACGTTTAGTTTGTTTTGCTTGGACACAAATATCACAAGTCTTATTCGTTGATATATCTTTCTGAGTCACAATAGTTAAGTGTTTCAAGCATGTCCTACTCTATAATGCAAACATCAAAATGTCATCACTTTTAAATATCCTAGCTGTGTCATTCACAAAATTAACAACATCTTAATCATACTCGTTTTCCATGCTGTAAGATGTGCAGTCCCTCTACTACACTAGTCACATTCATTTGGCCACCCGGCAGGCCCCGCATCAAAAAGAAATTAGGGAGAAAAAGGCTACAAATAGTGTGGCTCTCTAGTTAACCAAGAGACAAAGATGTGATTAAATTCAATATGGGAAGCATAAAGGACATTAGTAAATGTAAAATGTTCTGAAAAACGTATACTTCCTATGTGAGTCACTGTAACTCGGTCACCATTTGGGATCCTTGTTATGTTTAATAGGTTTTGAATAGGTGGTGTGTGTGTAATAATGACAAATCACTAATTAAATGTGTAGATGCATCTTATCAATGGCTCCATTAACATATGAATCAAGCGTGGTGGGCGCATATCCATATATAAGTCCTAAGATCGGAGCCAGGCTTTGATACTATGTTAAGCAATAGAGAGCCATCAGAAAAAGCTGAACAATTCTTTTAGTATTATTGAATTATTAGTCTGTATATAATATGGAAGCACAGTTAATGTACTTGGACTATTACAGACGTGAGCTTACTAGCCCATAATGCAGTCTACTAATTCCTACAATACTAAATAAATTAGGGAGATTTATTGTAAGGTCTCAAGGAAGTAAGTTATTTACGAAAAGGTCTCAAGAGGTTGTCAATGACAAGTCGAGGAGCACCATTGACAAGTGGATCAGCTGTCATTGACAACTCTTTGGACCTTTTCATAAATAACTTTCTTCTTTGGGACTTTACAATAAATCTCCCAATAAATTAACCAATATTTTTAATTTAATCAAATTTGGTAAATAGATTATATGCATTTACAACTTGAGGAATATCTACTTTTATGTGCAGCCGAAAGATTGATTCTTAGGTGAACTTGTTGAATTTCTTACTATTCATAAGTTAGACATCCTTTCCATTTTTTATGGCGTGAATATGTGATAAATTTCACATCACTCAAATTGCTTAACGATAATAAGGTTTTTGTGAGGTAGATAGCATATCAATAATAATAAATTTTAGACTTTAGAGTAAAATATAGTGATATATCTTCCGTTTTCATAAAATTATATAGACATTTCAATTATTTTTAAACTTGTAGTTTAATCAATTTTTAAAATGCATATCGTTAGGAATATCCCATTGTGGATTCTAAAATGCTGAATTTGTTTATTTGTCATTATGTTGAAAAAAAGTATAACTATTAAATTTCCCCTGTAATATAATTGTACTCTTTCTCACTCCAATTGAAAGATCTCTAAATAATTAGTGCGACAATATTTTTAAATAAATAATTTAAAAATACTGTGTTAAAATTAATACAATTAAAGAAAATAAACACAAATTACATTAAATAATTTATCTCTTATTATATTAAACATCTATTCGATCAATATTTTTACATATATGTGTTTGAATATTATTTCAACCAACTTATATATTTAAATTATAAAAATTAAGAACATTTAAAAGAGGGACATTTTGGTATTCATATGTGTTAACAATCAATCAACAGTGACTATGGAAATGAAATCTTAAAAGTGAAATGGAGGTTTGCATTTAGTGACTATTGATCCCCAAGAAGTTCACATGGATTTTAAAAGGAAAATTAATCTTGTGCTTTTTATCCTTGACTTAGTTAACTCATTTCATATATTTTAATTTGATGTGCTGAGTCCTTATAATTTTGATTTACTTGTAACTTAGTCCTTAAACTTTAATTCATCACAACTCATATCTTATATTTTTAATCATTTTGTAATATAATTCCCGACAATTATTATACATGTGATTTTATTTTCTAAAACATAAATACTAAATTATAAAATGGTTAACATTATAAGGATTAAGTTACCATGATCAGAGTTTGAATACAAAGGTATAACTGAATCAAAACCTTAATAATTGTGTTGAAATGAGAGTCATAGCCCAGGGTTACAACTTAGTAATTTCCCATTTTTTTTGAAAAAAATGATGTATCTATATTATTAAAATAAATTAAAATAGATGGGATGTGAGTGTATTTTACCCTTAATTTTACTTGGAATGATTCCATCGAATCAATGAAATGTGCATGACGTAGACAATGATTGAATAAGTTGCCGAATGACGAATATATAAATTGTCAACCATATCACCCCATCATCGTCATCATTTTTTTTTTCCGCCCCACACATCATCATCATTAGTGTTATTGTTATGTTCAATAATATGCACTCCTAGGTAGTCCACGAAATTTTCTAATTTGATTATAGGTCGATTTAGAAAAGCTAGAGAAGTAGTTTTGGATAAATCAAGGTAAATATATGGAGGAGATTGTCTTGTTTTATGAAAAAACACTGTTGAATGTACTTTTGAATGAGAGTTAAGTGTTTTCAAAAGAGCATAAAGTTTTCATCTATTTATTATTATTACTTGGTACATGCTGACTTAAATAATTTATTTAACTTCTCTAATATCTTTAAATTAATAATTTGATTTTATATTAAAGATTAAAAATTATTATTAATTAATTTTTTTTAAGATCAAGTGCAAGAGATTTTATACTTCTTTAAAAAATATTTGGAATTCAAATTTTATGAATAGAAAAAAAATCACGTTATACACTTTTACTTAAAGATGACTGTACTATATTATAACAAAAGGAAAGATTATAAATAGCTCTATGCTACTATATCATACAAGAATTTATGCAATGGAGACAAACACCCCCGCAATGCCCAAAGCGTGTTTTGCAATGGAGTTTACTCTGTTTGGTCCATTTGGGAACGCGGCAGAGAAGTACTTTTACGTAAGTCGAGGTAAATATGTGGAGGAGATTATCTCGTTTGTGAAAAAATACGGTTGAACGTGTTTTTGGAGAGTAAATAAGTTTTTCCAAATATCTCTGTTACACCACTTGATCCTTATATCCCAATCTTGATCCAATCTTCTCTTGATTTTTTCAAGAAACTCACCTTCTGGGTGCTCTTCGTTCCATCCAATAGTAATCAATTATGTTGCTTACCAGCAATCCATTTGAACCATCACCTTTTACCAATGCATGTCCTACGTACTCTTTTGAGGCAACATAGAATGCCTCAAAGTCGGGCCGGAAGGCTCGTTCCCTTGCCAACATTGAACGTGAAACCATCCAAAACCAAACCATTGTGGCCTAGCGTTATTCTTATTATGTCAGTTGCGTTCATTTCCCCCCTAACACTTGCTCCGTCAATGTTTATTTTGACACACCCCAAGAACAGTATTGTCTAGTGGGTGCAATTCGATACTTCAAGATAGTTCCTATGTAAATTAACATATCAGCACACTATTATAATGTGAGCCTCTTCCAAAACTTGTAGATAACCCTTTACTTGATCCATAAATACTCCTACATTTCTGTTTTACTGAATCGATCTGTTGACTGAAAACTGCGAAATGAGCATCCCATTGAACCCCATTGACCATATTGTTGCACTAATGTTCCATTCCATCTGTCGTCCCAAATCTGTCATTCCATAAAACGCAGATTTAATAGGTGTGGGAACCAGATCATCCTAACACGTTGCAATCCCATAGTTTCTCAGTACATGCATGGTATCGTTTTGTAAACCTCTAACTTCCGTGCATGGTTTTGTAAGCAACCTCCCACTCCCACAAATCCATAGGAAAGTTTCACAGCGTTGGAGAACTGGAAGTTTCCATACTGTACTCATTTTGATAATATTAAATACTTCTCCAATCCTAAATAGAAGAGACAATTGAAGCAATTGTTTGAGTTCTAAATATAATTTTTGAATTCACTTGGTCTTTTTGTTAAAAAAATTCACTTGGACTCTTAAATTTATAATTTTTTTTTTCAAATTATCACTATTGATTATAGATATGATCTATTTGTGATTTTCATCTATGAAAATAATGATTAAAGGGAGGAAGTAATTAACTTAACTATTTTTTATTAATATATCAACATTACTCCATTCAATCTCTATTATAAGGCACCTCCACGCCCAACTACCTCACCGAATTTAAGGAGAGGTGATTAAGTCACTAAATTAATTTGAAAATGAAAAAAATTCAAATTTACTCACTATTAGAATGATGAGTTTACATCTTTAAAAAATTGTATTAAACATTAAATAAAAAAGCAATCTTAGAAAAATATAATCAATATCACCACCAAGAGCTTGGTTAGATTGGTAAGGGCGTCTAACCA
>JANTPZ010096775.1:0-10142 GCA_025593235.1 Vachellia pachyceras | reverse complement strand
TTCTCTCGCAGCACGTCTTAGTTCTTGTACAACTCCTTGTGTTGAAAAGAACCTCACCTTTGTGCTTGACTTTGTTACGTTACAGATTCCAAAGTGAATTAATGGGTTCATCTTGACGAGAGCAAGCTACGATTTGCTGGAACAGGTTAATCGCACGTTCCTTCATAATCAATCAAATTATAACCTTGTAAAGACAATGAGTAATGTTATAATTGAATAGTGTTTACCTCTAATTGCTTGTGTCCTGAGCGAAAGGTTTTCATCAAGGAATATGGTGGCCTCTGATTACATCTGAGGATCCCATGCTTAATGGAGTTGAGACAATAAGGGAGCCCTCCAACCACGTAATGGAAATCAGAGTAGAAGAAGTTCCTGTCTAATACAATCTGCGGAGACCTACTCTGGTAAGAGCATGGACGACCATGGCATTGTACAAGTTCATGAATAAAACAAGCCTCTCGTTCTCTGACAGATCCAGTACGTTAATTCGTTGAAGATCCTGGGCCGCAATTACATACGCAGTTATAAAAAAGAGCAATAGACCACTTTTAGACTTTTGAAGTTCACTTGAGACTACACATTATAAGTTCAAGTATGAAAAGGAGCATTTTCGATTCATAATTAAATTCAACAAAATAGTTTAAAACCAAAATTAAATTCAGAAGCTGCTGCCAAGTCGAACCAGAACAGCCTACTGAACGGTTTAAGTCTTTGAAGCAACTGAGTTTAGCATCAAATTTTGATTGACAATTTAACATTGTCAGAGTGGGACACTAACAATAGGTGATATATAAATGCCAAAAGGTCTGTGGAAATCCTGTATTAGACAGAGAAGATGTTGTTAATCTATTCATTGTTCATTTTTAAATAAATAACATTAAGGGGATTTGAACTCAATTCCTGAGGAAGAAAAAACCAGAAAACCAAGAGGAAAGAATTTATGCTCCTCGGTTGAAATTTTACAAGATACATAAACAGGGCAGAAGGAGAAACGTGCTAGAAAACTGGCATTATTTAGCATGGAACCTTTGAAGCTATGAAGCGCATGCGTTTGGTAAAACAAAAGGAAGAGGATAAAAGAAAGTCATATCCATGTCACTCAATTATATTAAACATCACGCAGTACTTTTTTTTTAGATATAGACGAACACTTCATTTTTGCTATGTCAATGTGTATGCGCAGCAGCATAATATGCTATGATACGTACACGTTAACCAAAACCTACTGCTCTTCATGCACATGCAAAATTATTCACCAAAATAAACAGTTTAATACCATTTTTAACCATACAACTAATATCATACCTGCGAAATTCTTCGCTTCTGCCAATTGCTAAATAGTGAAGACATCGCCTGTCATCAGTAGCATAAGACTCGAGAATGGCAGACATAAGCTTGGTAAGCCTTTGGCATATTCGGTTCATTGTCATTTGTTATGGTCCGGAAATTAAAGCAACCGGTGATATATGGTTCGTGCTCAAGGAAATGGTAGAGGTGGTTTCCATCCTCAAAATCAATATAAATTATAAAAATAGGAAGAGAACCGCACTTAGGCCAACCAAGAACACTTGTAAACCTTGAGGCTCATCTTGAGCCTTGTGCATGTACAAAATAAATACACAAGGCCCATTAATTGAAAAGATCAATAGAAGTTAGATTTAGTCATTTTATATTAATAGGAGTCTGATAAGTTCCCAGGATCTAGGTATCAGAGTCTGTCCACTTTCACTAACTTCAAAAGGTTATTCTCTTACCCGGAAACATGGTGAATGAAATGCTTTTTGGATAACTGCTTTCCAATTTCAACAGCCTCATCATAATTTTCAGATACAAACACTTTGTGAAAACATTATAGATTTCACATCGAACAAACAAATATTGGAAAAATTTTTGTTTTAAAGTGTCACAGTCAAACAATGTAGATTATTAAGAAATTACTATTACCGCTGACTAGGTCAGCCCTAATAAGGAAATGTTGAATAGAGATGGTTACCAGTGGTTGAATAGTGTGATAAAGGTTTCTTTAAAAAAAAAAAGGCAATTTGCCTTTTATTCTTTTTTGTATAGTGCTTTTTAGTTTTTATTAGCTCTTAGAATTTATTGGACTATAAGTGACGGACAAAATAATAAAAATATTCTTCACCTGCATATTTTACGAACAAAATGATACACATATTCTTACAAGTCACAAGTGCACTGTTCACTCATGAATAATATACGACTCATTTTTAAACTCCCTATAACATATAGCACCACTCATGAATTTATTTCATATCTTATTTTCAAATAGTATTTATTTGTTAGATATTGATTTTAAATCTTCGCACGCTTCATAATTTTATATTTTTCTAAAGTACATTATACATGCTTTGCATGTTTTTTTCCCCTGAAAATTTGAGTTTTAATTTGTGATGCATTACGTTTTAGACACTAGGACACAATAAATGCTTACCAATCATGCTAGGAGGGGAGACGAAAACACACAATTATTTGCATCGATAGCATTTTATAATAAAAAATTCATTAGTTAAAATAAAAAAGGATACAACGTGATCAATCCCCAATTTTATAAAATAGGGGCATTAAAGCTCGAAAAGGAAAAAAAAAACACCTGAAATACACAAGGGAAAAATTATAAAAAAAAAACAGTGAATGCAATAAGATTTTTGGCAATAACACGATTATTAAAATGGTTAAGAGCTTGAAGCTTTGTTCCAAAAAGGAATCTGTTCAATATTTACATGATACTGTCATGCAATTCGTTTAAGAGATCTTTCCTCGATCAGAAGAAAATGGTGGAAGTTGGGGCAAAAAAAAATACACATACATGGTGTGCTATTAGGACACCAGGAAGGTTGCGTGCCACACCGACCACTGTATCATCCAGCGGTGATAACTCACATTTAAATTACCCTCCATTTATTTTAATTATGTTATTCTACTCTATCATCTAATTAGAAAAGGAATAAACATGCATTTAGGTTCGTTATTGTCCAGACTTTAATTTTGAATACTATTAGATCTTTTGAAATATTACCGCTTTTTGACATTGGCAATAATAGTGTGTGTATATACACTGTATTAATAACTTTTTAGATCAAAATATCAACTGATTTTTAAGACTTGAACCCATTAAGTTTGTTGTTATTCGGGTAAAAATAAAAAGTTTGCCCCACCTATTCTATGATTTTGGCTCCGTCACGGCAAAGAACTACCCCTTAAAAAGGTACAATTTTGTTGGGAAGGGCTTTTTGCCAATTTTTTCCCCAACACAAATATACCTCATATTACCAAGGCAAGTTCCAGAATTGATGCGCACTTATCAAAGGTAAGAAGGTCATTTATGCATAAATTCAAGAGTCAGGATTTCATTGTAGGAGTCTGATGGGAGGTTTAATTAATTTAATGCAAAATTAACTTGAAGAATGGGTTAAATTGACAACGCAAACAAAAAATAAGAGGAGATAGTAGCAGCTAGAGTACTCGGCGGCATGAGGCATGCGTCGCGTACCTTCTACGGCCGCAATCCCGGTGGTGAATGAGAACCTCCACCAACTCCTCCCCCGTAAAGCAGTTCTGGACGATTCTCAACATCGCTATCACACGGTCCTGAACGGGTAGTTTCTGCCTCACAGCCTTCACGTATCCCACCAACTCGTCCCTCCCGTCCTCCACGTTTGCGTCATCGAATCCGTACACTGGCGGTGCCGGCACCCGATCCGGACACTTCAACGTCATCATCTCCTTCCACAACCTCTCCTCGAAAACCCCACTGTTCCTCAGCGAATTCAGCGCTACCAATCCCCCAAACAGTTTCTCGTTGAAGAATATCGCCGGCACTGCTGTACTGCCCGTCCTCTCCCTCACCTCCCGCTCTATCTCCGGGTACACATCGATGTTGATCTCAACAAATTTCATACCTGTCTCTCTAAAGAACTTTCTCACCGCCGTGCTGTCCCTACAGTTCGACCTCGAGAAGAAGCTTATTCTTCCTTTCATTGTCTGCTCGTGGCGGGGTTTTTCCTTCACCACCACCTTGAGACCTGAAAGAATGAATTCCGTCACTCTCTCATCATTCATGTTCTTCGACCCCTCATCGTTTCTCCTCCATTAAAGATGAAATCCCTCTCGCGATCGCCACCGTACGCTGCCGGATGAACTTTCCGATAGCTGGCATGTCGACGGTAGGAAAACTCATGGTGTCGTCTTTTTTTGCTGAAGGAGCATTTGCTATCCCTGGAGGCATCTGTGGCTTCGGAAGATTGGAATGAGGCAGCACAAATCGCAAATGGCCGTTTGTATTATGATTGGTGTCGGGAACATCGTCTCTTTGGGTCGTCAAATTCAAATTCTTCGTTCGTTGGTCTTTCAGGTTAATTTCACTATCGGCGAGGATAAGATCACGCTCGGGAGGAACATTATCGCTCTGAGTTGTTCATGGTGGAGAATTCAAATCCTCAGTCTGTTCTTTCGTATGATCAATGTCATCATCGGTGGTAACATCCACATGGTGAGGTCGAACATAGTCGTGTTCGGTTGTTGATGACGGAGAATTCTCGGAATGATGTTGGGCGATTAGTTCTGTTTCGCCAATGAGAGTGGTTTAAGGGTGAGAATCGGCTGATATATTGGCGTGAATATTGGTGGAAACAACGTGATGGACTTCTTCGTTAATGGTCGCCGATGATTCATCTGATTCTGTTGATGTTTACAGCTGAGGGTGATTTGTCGGCTAATTTGTGCAGCTCTAGAGGACTGGGATTGCCTTCAACCTCGTAACCCATCTCCGAAATAAGAGAAATTTCTAGTCACGTAAAACCATGGAGAGAAGTCGAAACAGAGAGAAATGAAAAGAGGGGAGGAGGAAGAAGAACGAGACAAGAACGAGGAAGAGAGAAGAGGTTGCAGTAGCGAAGAAAACAAGGAGCGGAAGTGGATGGGGTGAATGAGATGGACATGAAATCGGAAGGGTTTAGCTTTTATTACATATTTGCTTTTACAGATTTTAACATCATTTTTATAAGTCTTTTGTTTTAACTTATGTGTCTGCGGTAAAACGGGATTTTCAAACAAGCTTATGGATGATTAGTAGGAAAATAAGATAAATATGATGCATACAAAAGAACAAGGAACAAAGGCCGAGAGGTAATTACATATAAATAAAATATAAATCACATGCATGGTGGAGAGAAATTTCTTATGTAAATTATTGGTTTGTACAGTTTAGTTTTCTTGATGTAATGAAATCAAAGGTATACGATGAAGCCCAGATTTCCATTCTTACTTTAGGCAGACCCGTTTTCTAAATTGGATAAACAAGTGCATAACTTCAATTACGCAGACATGAAACTCAACATGAATCAGTGTTTCTTCTAAACCATGTTAATGCAACGAGTTGATGTTCAATATTTAATAGTTTGATCAACCTGTGCTGGTGGTAATTAATAACGTTTTCATTTGTATCAAAAAATTAAGAACGTTTTCATATAAAGTTTTTCCTGATTAAAATAAATAGACAACATTTCATTATATATCTTTTAAATAAATGATTTCGATAGAATATAAAAAAAAAGTTGAGATGGCTTATCATTTGAGAGGGCCATGTACCGTACATCTCTTTAAGTCCGTCAAAGCGCTCGTGATCGATAATGGGTCCGTTTGGTAAAGCGGTGGAGAAGTATTTTTACTATTTACGAGGTAAATGTGTGAATGATATTATCTCGCTTTGCGGAAAAACACTGTTGAACGTGCTTTTGGGGTGTTGAGAAGCTTTCCCAAACACCCCCATTAAGTGCTTGCTTGGGAAACCCATTTTCCTTCACGGTTGACGTAAGTTAAGATAAAATAATTTTAAAATCTATAAAAACTATTTTAAAATTTATAGAATTACTTCGAAAGCTGTAATTCCTTTCTCTTAATGGAGTTCTGGGACACATAAAGTTGGGTTTGGCACATTAATTATTAATGTGAAATGAAAGGGACTGATTTAAACTTTAGCTAGTTCCACGCCTCCGCCATTAACGGGATCAAATCAACGCGACCTTTTGCCACATAATCTGTTTATCAAAATTAATTACCAACTTTGTTTTATATTGGATTGGATGGTCGAACAAAAAAATCAAATGTTAAAAAAAATCAAGGGGGACCATGATAATTAAGAGCTTGATAATCCATGAAATAAACTGTAGTGCGAATCAGATCAAGACCATGCAGTTTTCCCATGGGGATCAGAATTGAAGAGGACAATAAGCCGTTGGAGGAGGAGGGCTTTCGGATCTTCTAGCATCTCATGCTAGGTTGTCCATATCTACTTTTTTCATAAATGTTCGTTCAAATTGGGGAAGGTTCAAGAGTTGTGGTTCTTGCATACAAAAGCCTCCAAGCATAATGGGCCGAGGCCCATTCAGCTGATCCAACCCATTCTATAAAGTTTGACAAATTTTGAAATCAACATCTCTACCATCCATTGTCTGTGGGTTCAATTGAAAAAAGAATTGGGCTAGTGCTCTCACCTAAAAGGGAGAGGGTTCAATCCTGGGGAGTGCCATTTTGTTATGGCTCCGACGCTTGGAGAGGCATCACCACAGCTTAGTAAAGCTGGGTTGACCTACCTGTGTGGCTAGAACTAAATGGCTTGCTTGACATGCTTCAGTGCCCCCAAAGACATGCTCCAGTGGATCATGAGTTAGGTGCCATGCCCTTGGATGGTGGGTGAGCCCAACCCCTTTCCTAAAATTTTTGTACAAAAAAAACATCTGTACCTGCATTTAGTATCTGTCAGTATCTACAACATAATTGCATCTAATATTAAGATACTTATACTTAAAAGACATAATTTTAATCAATAGAATTAGGTCTAATGACTAGTGTCTTGAACCGAAATTTAAAATATGTGTCTATATTTAATATTGGACAGTGTCTGATATATATATATTTAATATTGGACAGTGCTTTGAATCGAGTTGCCTGGACGCTTAGCAAAGAACATGATTTTGGGTTTGTTTGGGAAGTCCGTTGGGAAAACAATCACAAATTTCGAGGTAAATATGTGAGATGAATTTTGTCTCAGTAAGCGCATGAATGGATTTTGCCTAGCCCTTTAATCAAGGAATTGTGTTGGTTACAAAATACACGTGAACCATACAATCTCATGGAAAATAGATTAGGAACATAATCCATAGAATCCAATCAAAATTAAAATAGAAAGATCTTATATATTTATTACATTTTGATAAAGAGAAAAAGACAAAATGAAAAATGTAGAAAGTGAATCTCACATTTCTACATTTTCTTCCTTATTGTATTATGTTGTGTCACTTATAGTAAATGACTCATTCCCAACAATGTTAATCATATCGTAATGAACTTCAACCGCATATGTGCCTCTTGTACGAAGATTAATTAATTATAGATTTAAGGAAAATATTCATAAATTTCAACGAAAGTGATAACTGTATACAGTTAAGCAGACATTTGTTTGGATTGTTTCTCGTGTTGGTATTAGGCGTGACGTTAACTAGTTAATGTATCAAATAAAAACCAGCACGTTCATGCATGCTAATTCTATCTAAATATAGTTGAGAGAAAAGTTTGACAAGATTTCCTTAAATGATGGTCCATTACGTTAATTTCTCTGCCTCTTCATATATTTTTGCTTATAAATATATTCCTCCTCCTCCTCCTTCTTCTCAACTTGTGTGAGCCGAACCAGTACTACTCTTCACCTCGTCAGTGCCTGTCTCCTTCAATCCGTTCTTCTGGTAAAGCCCTTCACTACTCCCTTCTATATATATATATATATATATATATGCATGTTGCTTTCACGGCTTCTTAGCTTCTTCCTCTTCTTTTGTCTGAAACTGATGACATTTAATAATTTTCTGTGTGCATGCCAATATTAAAGCTATATACATACATACATACATACATACATACAGGTATATATCTCTGAGGCTTGGGAACAAAAACATGAGTTTCATTCTTGTGGTCTTATGCGTATTCCTTTTCCCAGGTTTGTTGTCCATATCCCAAACTTCCAGATCAACTCCTCATGTGTTTATATAAATGGCACTCAGTCCTGATTAATTCGAGCTTAATTTAGTTGAATAAGCTAATTGTTACTAACAAGACAAAATTCTTCCAACATCTATTGTGGAGTGTCCTCGATCATCTGCTTTATTTTCGGCCTCCCAATTTGGATAATTAATCTATATTGGGCTTGTTTGAAAATACGATGGAGAAGTGCTATATTATTTACGAGATAAATGTGTGAATGAGATTATTTCGTTTTACGGAAAAATACTGTTGAATGTACGTTTGGCTTTCCAAACATGGTTCTAAATATGGCCATTGCGTGTGTGCGTTTATATTGAAATTTGAAGTTGATTTATAAGAAGGCAGGCTCAATAACAAATCGTTTCAATCTACGTAAAATAACTATTTCTTCCGTTTTTAATATAGTATTCATTTTATAATTCAAATTCTTCGTTGAATGAATCATATGTTTAAGAACTTATCTTCTTTTATGGTTTTAATATCATTGTTCATCTAAACAAAAAAGAATTTGTGAACTCATTCGGCCCAAATAATTCGAATCTACAGTCTAATAACACTTGGACCCTCAAATGAAGGATATAGTGTTTGTGAACTAATTTTGTGCTTCAATCATTCTTTTAATTAATCCTCAATTGGTCATCTCATCTGTAAAAACCTTGGTAAAAAGTAATATAGTCCTTCCAATAATTAGAGAAAAAGTATTTAAGACATGAATCTTAAAGGGATCCGATCCATATGTATTTATCCTTTAATTTCGGGATCTTTAATTTGGGGATATGTATATATAGATATTCCTTTAAAATAATTCTGCAGGGAAATTCATTGGCATCCTTCTATTTGAGGGACATTTAATGAAAATTAATGAAAATGTTGGTATTGCTTAATTATTGTTTTCATTTTCAATATTTGTCCCTCTCACCAATATATATTGTTGCTTATAAATCCCATTAAATCCCATTGATGTCGGAAGAGGCGCACGTCCTTTTGCTTTCCAATTATTTTTTTTGGTCCTCAATCAATTCTTTATTTGGACATAAAATTCTTTGTTTACTTTATTTTTTTATGAAAATTGTATGAGCCGATTGATATTTCATTTGAGCCGTTTTCCTCTAAAGTTATTCTAACGTAATTTTATAGTACATAAAAGTCGAAATTAATACTACCTTATTTTTTGCCAAATAATACTACCTTATTTTATAATTTATGTAGGTAAGTTTATATATGGCCTATAAAATTAATTAAGTTATTCTAAAAATTAACTTAATTTATGTTTTTTATTTATATATGGCCTGTAAAAATTAATTTTATAGGCCATATATAACTCACACCAACATAATTTTATAGTACATAAAACTCGAAATTAATAATACCTTATTTATTTACTAAAATTTCATTTGAAATCATTTACATGCACGATGGCAAAAATTATTGTTTTAGTTCACAATATTAGTTCGGTGTAGCCATCCGACTAGAGAAATATTAGTTAAAATGTAGTTATAACATTAACTGTGTAAATAATTTGTAGAGCTTTTCAAATATGCCCCTGGCAAAACTCAATACTATGTTATAATTTTAATAAACTACTCACTTAGTAAAATTTGATTTCAAAGAAGGACAACATAAGAAAACATGTATTAATACCTGTATTAATATTTAATAGTATCATATTATACTTATTTTTGGAATTAAGAGATAGAAATTGATGGAAAATAATTTACATATACTACGGATCAAAGTAGTTTTTAATGTGTACTCGGCAGAAAGCAATATTTTTATTGTATTAATCATGTATCGTGTAGCTCAAGACGGCATGAAAGAACATGGCCGTCCATTTTGTTATTTGACTCTATATGAAAAAGATAGTTGTTCTTGCATGCATGCTGTTGAAAAAATGGTATGGCTGTCTCTAAAAGAGGAACATAAAACTAAATACTTTCTTAAAGAGAGTTTGCGCGTATATAAACTAATTTCAACGGTTTTAGAAAATTTTGACAAAATTTTTAAAAAGGAGTAGATAACTGTGTATTTTGGTGAAAACTGAGTAGCATGTATAAACTAATTTCAACGATTTTAGAAAATTTTGACAA
>JANTPZ010096774.1:0-10338 GCA_025593235.1 Vachellia pachyceras | reverse complement strand
GCTATATATTACCACTTTCAATCATTGATATAAGAGTTATTAACTTTTTTGTGAGATTAAAAAGGTTAAATAAATTACTTAATTATAACATATATTTTGAAATACTTATACGTATATTAAATTCTATATCATTTTTATAATTCAGAAAAATTAGTTTGAAAATGAACGACAAACATATCAGTTAATTGTCTTCTTTAATTTACCCAAAAAAATCAATCGGCTTTTATATTAAGAATTAGAGGTAATATCAAACACAATATAACGTTTTTATTTGATGCAATATTTTAATATTAGAACTGTGCAGTACCTTAACGATAAAGTTAATTACTAGGCATAGAAATTTATATTGAGATATATGTATGTTAAGTGTTAATGACTAGTTCATACTTCATACCACTGTTGTAATGCTGGGAAACAGGCTGGCGCCCGCCCAACCTGTTTTAATATCAGACCGAGCCCGTCAGCCCGCCACTTTTTTTTTTTATTTTTTTTTCTATTTTTAATTTTTTTTTATTTTATTGAAATTTTCTTTTTAAAAAAATAATACAACAAATTTACATAAAATTTACCAAGTCTATCGCCCTAGCTTTCATGCGGGCTGCCAAAATGGTAGCCCGGCCCGCCCTCAGCCCGCAGGTTGGCGGACTCAACCCGCGGGCTGAGCCCATATTCCCAGCACTACACTGTTGTTTATTTATCTCCCATATGTAAGTCTTCAACAGGTTTATTTGTTATTAAAGGTTATTACAGTACACATATTAATTAAGAAATGCAATAGAAATGTATTTTTTCTAAATTCATCCCTTATCATAATTATTGTAGCAATAATACCTTAACATCTATAAAAATGCTATTTTATTTTAAATGTAAAATAAGAAAGATACTTCTTGTTGTTTTAGAATTGAGAGGTGACATGTAATATGTAACAACTTGTTTTATCTGTTGGCAAAAAAAAAACAATTTGTTTTCTCTAAAAGGAAAAATATAATGAAAGAGATATCTGATTTTTCTAATATAAGAATCACTGATCATTTGCATATATCCACAAGACGTTAAACAATGCAGCTTAATTAGTTAATGAACATTTTTTTTGTAACAAGAAAATTTAAGTGAGTTAGATTACAAGGGCCAATTAGGGTTAGGGTAATTAGTTTTTGTGTTAAACTCATGCATCATATAAGTGAAAATCTTATTTGAGGCATCGGTGAAACGATAATACAAGGGATTAACTCAACCGACTTTTGTTGAATTCAATCCGTTGGGTAATGAAGTTAATGAACAAGAAGGCACGGAATCCAAATGAAAGCAAAGCGATAGATGTGATTGACCATACAGGCATAGTTTGAGACAACGTTTGAAAAATGTTAAACGTATGTTCAACAGTGTTTTTTCGTAAAATGGGATGATTTTCTTTACACGTGTACCTCATAAATGATAAAAACACTTATCCATCACGATTCCAAACGGCTCACGATACTGAGTCAAAAGTGGAAGCAGCTGACCCAGTCTGTCCCCAAGGCCATAGTTAAACTAAAGTGAACAGTAGTAGTTAAAATTAAATGAAGCTAATATTGTCATGAGAGTGTAATGCCTTGATAATTAATTGTTCTCGTAAAGCGCTTTAGAAGCGATGATTATAATGAATGATGATAGTTGATATGAAAGAAAATAAAGTAGTCCCCACCTTTGGTAATGAATTAGATAATGGAGAGATTATGCTTAATTCTCAAATACAGAGGGATCATAAAAAATCAGGCAAAAAAAAAGAGGGATCATAAAAAAAACCATATTCACAAATTAAATCTAACAATTTTTATTTACAAGTCAAATTTCTATATCATCTATAACTCAAACCTGTAAAAAATTTTATATATCAAATCCATAGGAGTTAATTAATTTTTTTTATAAAATTGAAAAACTAAATAAATGAACTTGTTATGAAATTATATATATAAGTGTGATACCCATAAAATTCTTTGGATTCATCTTAGGATCCTCTCCCTCCTAAATACCAAATTCCATAACCTCTAACCCCTTATTATTCCTCATGCTTAATGCCATAAAGACCATAACCTCCTATTCTTTTATGTTGAATCATAATATGGATTAATCCTTGTGTTTATGGCATTGTAACTCTTGGAAGGATTTTATGCCTATAAATAAAGTTGTAAAGCAAATGGATGGAGGGATTTGGAATCACATATGAATGAGAAATGCTCCTTTGCTCTCTTCCACAATCTCTTGTCTTCTCTTATCTTCTATACTTTCATTTTTCGTTTTACAACACGTTATCAGCATGAAGCTCTACCAAGGGCGTATTTCCTTATTGTCGTCTTATAAATTTCTTCTCCTTCTTCTATTATATTTTATTTGATCCATATATCTATGATAATCTAAACCATTATATGGAATTAAAGATATTCTTTTACCGATTGTTTTATACATCGAGTTCCATGGTTAAGATTGTAGATTATTGTTACTTCATTTTAATATCATTCACAAGTTTTTTATTTATATTATTTATATTAATTTATATTATATGTCGTTATATTATATTTATATTTCATTTGTTTATTTACTTATTTGGCATTTGTATTTATTTATATTCTATTATATTGTTATTTCATGTTATATTCTATTATTTATATTACGCTATTTATTTATATTATTACATCTATACATTTTTATTTATTTATTGCTCATGCACACACACATACATATGCCATATTTATTTAATGTTTATTGCATATTTATTTATATACACATTTATTTATATTGACATATATATACATATATATTTCCCTACCTCCCTATATATATTGTCATCCCCTTTATGGATATTTATTTCATGTTGTTATATTATGTTATTTAATCATGCTTCATTTATTTATTTGATATTTATATTTCATTATTTTAATTCTATCATTATTTACATTTATATATTAAGTTGTTTCATTTTATTTACATTTCATTTATTTATGTTATTTATTTATTGTTATTATAGTTTACATTTTCCTTATATTTTACTTTTCGTTTCTATCTATATTTCATTTGTTCATTATTCATTTTCATTTTGTTACCTCTTATCATGCCATTATTATTATGCTCCTAGCACTATAACTAATATATATATTATTTTATTGTTAACTTTATGTTATTTACTATTATTGTTGTCATTTTTTATTATTTTCCATCTTTTTGTTACTTATATTCAATATATTGTGATATTTATATTACTACATCTATACTCATTCATTTACTTCATTTATATTTGTTTATATTATTGACATATGCTCCCTCTATATATAGTTTATATTATATATAATTATACAATATATTTATATTATTGTTTATATTCAATTGCGAATTTAAATTTACTGAATTTATTTCATTACAGTATTATTTTAATTTAATGGCCAGCAATTAAGATATTTCTGTAATTGTGATTGAATGACCTGAAGTCACATCACTATTATAATAGTTCTTTTATGAAAGAACATTATGGATGCTAGTAAATGGCATGAAAAAATCAAAATGCTACAAATATCAAAGCCCTATAGGATTAATGTTCAAACATCAAAGTTTAGTAGTATTTAAAGATTTTATCTTTGGTCCAGAAGACCAATGCTTGAAGGAAGTGATGATGTACTATTGAAGGACAAAAAGATAATGGTCATGATCATATTATTGGATAGGTTGACAATTGAAAGTTGAGCCTTCTAATGGCATCAAAATTATGAGAAATATTGCAATATGACCTGAAGTCATATAGAGAAATACATATCAATCTATTGGACAAGGTTAAATTGGTTAGTTATAAAACCATAAATAACCATAGAATTTATATTGTTATATAATAATATATGGTAGTTCCTGAAGAACTATCCGCTACAAAATTAATATAGTTCCTGAAGAACTATATATTGCAAAATTGATGTAGTTCATAAAGAACTAGTTTAGTTCCTGAAGAACTAATATACATTTTTAGTTTGTGGGTGACAAAAAGAATTGACCATGAAAATGGAAGTTATGAGGTATAAAGACTTTCAACTGAAATACACTAAATAAGAAAATCATGTTTATATGACTCACATTTGAGGGAGAGATCATTATAATACAAATGTGAATTAATTTTTTATATATTTCATTTATGATGGGGAGATGTTAAGCCTTTTGATCTCCCAAAAATGGATATAAGATCTCCCAAAATGCATGTCATGTTGAATATCATATTAAGATTTTAAATCAATATGTTAGAAAACTGAAAAGTTATTATAGTAAACCAGAAGTTTACTGATATAGCCAAAGTTATTATTGGCATGACTTGTTATTGATCATATGAGTCATATATAAGATGCAATATAATGTCAAAGACTGTATATTGACATCTATTCAAGAGTCAGAAGATTCTTCATGTATAGCCATCACATTATATATAATTCAGAGGTTATCATGTGATGCTTGTTCTCAATAGAATATGGATCATAAGAATATCATTGACTATGATTTGAAATGGATTCTATAGTTTTGAAAATATATTAATTTATATGGGCCCATTTAAAAAGCATGTAAACCCTATAAGTATTCAATAAATTTGATAGATGCATATATAATATGGTTACATATATGGTTATTAGTAGCTTGCAACCTGAAGTTTGCAAGATTGTTCGAACAAATCATTATATTTATGAGTGCACAATTTCCAGATTATATGATCCATAATAATTTATTAAAGCCTCCATATATAGCTTGATCAATGATTATGAGAGCAAGATTTTTTCAGTGTTGGCGTATCTGACTTAATATATTGCAGAACTTATACAAGTCAACAAAATTCTCCCAGTGAAATTGGCTTTTGGTCAGGAGATAGATATTTTCTATCTTAAATAATGTTTGAATGTGCAATGTTTATTCTTATTGATCCACAATAATGCACATAGATGGAAAGTTGAAATAAATGTTGGGCAAGATTCTTCTCCTCGTTTATCTTTAAATGAAACAAAATTATGTTTCTAAAAAGAGAAAATGGATTTATGAGACTTGTACTGCATTATTAGTTGATTGTCATTTGAAAAAGTTTTTCCACATGAGGGGGAGAAATTGAATAGCTGGAAAATAAAATCAATTGAATGCATTATTACTATCAAATATAGATCTTCAAATAAAATACTATGAACCAGAAGTTCATCGAATATTGCATTTATGAGATATTGTAAAATATCTATCAGATCTAATTACTGACCTAAATGAGAATCACCAATTCTCATATTCCAGTTGAAAATGCTTCAATTAGTATAAATGAAAATGAAACATGCCTGAAGCATGATAAACAATCGGTTCCAAATGTTATACTTTGGTTAAATAAGAGCATATCATTAGGATGATCATATTGAGGAGGCTGGCACTCTAGAAGAGGCCAAGACATAACTAGTTCTAAAAACCTCAAAAAAGGTTCAGGCCCTGAGAAGTAATATTGAGATCTTGATAAGTTATGTCACAATGAGAAAAATGGAATCGAAAAGGATAAAGTTGTCGATAACAGTTTTGACAATAATATCACATGATCAAATGATGATCTTATATTTGAATTTATCATAAAAGGATGACAAAAAGGTGATTGGCCAACAGAAAAGGGAAAAGAAAAAAGATGCAATAAAATATGATTACATCATTTCGATATGTGAGAATTATGGACCAATAGTTTAAATGCATGAAATATAAAGTTGTTATGAGACATATGAACATTTATTTGAAAATACAGGTTTTCACAAGGGTGTGATGATGAGATTCATGCAGGTATACAAATAGATAGTGAAACTGAGATTTGATGCAATGATTTAGCGTTTCAGGAGAGATGCTGGAGACTTGATGAATATGCTTTAAATATATTACATGATGACAATGTGCCATGCATAATTCAGCTGAAAGGAAGATATGCTCTAAAAGGCACTGTGGATTATCTGTTTGACGAGAGTTCAATATACTCTATTGAGATAAAAAGATAAAGAGTGATGTCATTATCAGGGGAGTAAAAGTGACGGTCTTATCATAAGGAGAGGTAAAAGTGATACCATTTCTAGGGGGAGAAAATATATTGCTGTACTCTTTTTTCCATAACCAGGTTTTGTCCCACTGGATTTTCCTGGTAATGTTTTTAATGAAGCAGCTTCAATATATATTGTGTACTCTTTTTTCTTCACTAGGTTTTTGTCCAATTGGGTTTTTCCTAGTAAGGTTTTAATGAGGCACATTTGTTTATGAACATCCAAGGGGGAGTGTTATGAAATTATATATATAAGTCTGGATGTCCATAAAACTCTTTGGACTCCTCTCCCTCCTAAATGCCAAATTCCATAACCTCTAACCCCTTATTATTTCTCATGCTTAATGCCATAAAGACCATAACCTCCTATTCTTTTATGTTGAATCATAATATGGATTAATCTTTGTGTTTATAGCATTGTAACTCTTGGAAGGATTTTGTGCCTATAAATAGAGTTGTAAAGCAAATGGATGAAGGGACTTGGAATCACATATGAATGAGAAATGCTCCTTGCTCTCTTTAATTTTTTATATTTATTATTTTTACAAACTAATTTTTTTTACCTTCAAACTGATATATAATTTAATGATGTAAATAAATGAATATCCACAACTAAATATAGAAGTTAGATAGCATGCTTGGATTCTAAACGTATTCTCTCAGTCCTAATCCCATAACTAAATATGTAATAAAACAAAAGGTTAAAAGGGTATTAAAAAATTGATGATTGCATCCTAATCCTATGATCATATCATGGAACCCATTAATGGCATGTTTGGAAGATCATGAAGGCCCACCTTGGGATGATTATTAACCTCAGTAAGAATAACTTTTAAGATAATTTACTCATATAATAATTCACATCTATTAAACTAATCTCTACGTGAACACAAAAAAAAAAATCCGCCAGATGAAACTTCGAATGATTCAAATATTTTAACTTCTCAGGCCACATAGGTTTAATTCATTGCAATTAAAAAATGAATACTTTTTTAATGATATTACAAAAGGAGGACAGAGAGGAGTGAGTAAAAGACAAATTTAGACAGGGGTACTGTTATATAGCATAGAGTATAGTGTGGGCTATTTTAAAAAAAAATAGGAAGGCAAAAGAGAAAAGAGTCCCTGCATAAAATAACTTTTAGAAAAGGCATGAGATATTGCATGATGAAGGGCACTAGGCTCACTGATTTTTTTTTTGGGCATGAGCATCCTTTTTATGACTTTATTGCCAAAAAAAATTCAAAATGCTGCGTCCACCAAATTTTACTCCCACCCAATAAATGAACGCCGGTTCGCACTCACGTCTATGGGTAGGGGTGACAATGTGTGTTAACCCGCGGGTTGATCCGCATGAGTTGATGGATTAGGCTGGTTAGTCCGTCATGACGCCACCCCAAAGGGCTTCATATACGCAGCCTGAGCCCATCATGGGGTTGGCAGGTCAACTCGGTAAAATATATTTTTTAAAAAAATAAGTTTTTTTATTCAATTTTTTCTATAAGATTGTATGGTTATATGATTCTCTTTTCAATCCTATCAATAAGTTACAATAATTTTTTTACAAATAAAATTTAATATTACTTTTTCCTTTGTAAAAATATTAGAATAAAAAGGTAAAAATATAATATATATTTTTTTAAAAAAAAGGTTAGGCAGGTTGGCCCGTCAATCCACGGGTTGAAATCAACCAAACCCCTAACAGGCTTGTACTTACCAACTTAAGCCTACCCCTCACAGGCTGGTTGGGGCTCAACCTGTTTTTCCACCTATACCTGTGGGGAGAATTGACGAAAGGAACTGAGGCGGAGGTGGACAGCAACACACACATTGTAAGTAAGGGTATAAGAGCTATTTTGGATTGGAGATTAACACTTTTTTTTAAGGTTAAAAGTGTAAATATTTTTGGCTCTTTCAATATATACTTCTCAATATTTAAATTTGTGTTTTTCTCTTTATCGAGACGTGGTCGCTTACCATCTCAATTCCAACCAAGAGTTTGTTGGTGGACAAGAACATGTGTATATAAATTATTAATAAGACTGCGCGCGCTTGTGTGTGGCTACTATAAGAATTTCTTGTGGGAGGATGTCACAAACAACAACTTCGGAACGTGAGTTGGGAGATGTCTGCTGTGGGTAGGAGATGTATGTGTGAGGGATCTCTGCGTTTTTTTTAACCTTCTGTTTAAATTCTTTACGGGGTCTTCTGATGAGTCTTCTCTTGCAGCCTTTTTCTTATTCTAACTTTAAACTCTTCCCTCTCTGTGCGTAGCCATGAAAGAAAAACAATGAATGGATGGATGCATTCACTGGTAGTGGGGAAAAAGCTCGTACGCTTTCACTGCTGTGAATACTTAGGGTTTTTTTTTTTTTTGCTTTTCCTCTCCTCTCTTCTGTTTTTTAAGGATTCCCACTGCTACGTTCACTTGCCATCGTTGGGCCTACAGTCCACCAAGTTCCATCAAACTTGCTTAAAGTTTCTGTGCTATTCAGTCATGCTTGTTACTGTTTTTTTGTTCAGCTTAAAGGTGAGCTTCCTAGTCCTTAGCATTTTGGATCGAAAAGGAAACTTCATTAATCAAACAGAGTTTAAATAGTAGTACAGATTAATTAGCTAGCGATAATATACCAGAATAGTTAGCACTTTGCAGCACAATTGATTCTAAAACAAAACAAAGAGGGGGAGTTGGGGAGAACAACACCATCTAGAGTATGCCTTCTTATGCTATTTGTATCTGCTAGTGATGACTGGTATAAAAAAGTGAAGATTTTTTCTTTTGAACTGACTGCAGAAGTGGTATAATTTTTTTTTTTTGAAAAATGAATCTTCTTTTTTTTTTTGCCAGAGAAAAATGAATCTTCTTATATATATATAGTTTTGACCCAATACTTACACTTCAATCGTGCAATGTTATCATATAATTTTGACTCACCTGTAATCAATTCTTTGAACTTTCATTTACTGCAACACACATATAATTTATAAGGATTAAATTATAAAATGGTTAAAATTATAGAGATTGAATTACAGTAGGGTTGGGAATGCGCGCCAGCCCGCGGGTTGGCGGGTTGGGGTTCCCCAGCCTGAGCCGCCGCCAAAAATATTTTTTTATTTTATTTTTTATAAAAAATATTTTTTTTTATTTTTTACCCAATTTTTTTTACAATATTGCATATTTTCATGATTCTCTTTCCAAATTTATCAATAAGTGTTCACTAATTTTCTAAAAATAGAATTTAATATTACTTTTTCCTTTGTAAAAAATATTTGGATTGAAAAAAAGCAAAAAAAATACATATAAAATAATTTTTTTAAAAAAATAAAAAAGAACGGGTTAACCCGTGGGCTCACCTTGGCGGGCTGGCCCAACCCGTATTCCCAACCCTAAATTACAGTGAGTCAAAATTCAATTATTGTTACAACTGATTTAAAATTATAAGAAGTAAAGATTAAGTTACACAGAATCAAAATAGGGAGATTAAATTACAGTTGAGTTAAAATTATAAAACAAAAAAAATGATTTTTCCAATTTTTTTAACCATTGTAGGATCGACCCAATCATGACACCAACATGGATTATATCTAGTGGAAGAAACTAATCTTTTCACAATATAACGAACTGATGTTTTAATCCCACTGACAGAAATATTTATCACGTTTAACGCTTAGCAATATCTTTTATATGATTACCTTCAATAGAATAGTATCTAAACCCTAAAAAAATATTGATTAAAACAATATAATTTTAGTAAAACAGATAAAAAATTCATATATAAAGTTAAAAAGTACTATCTCATATCCGAAATATATAATGTGAACTTGGGATCTATTTAATTAAAATATATATTTGAATTCAGTCTATCTTTTAAATTTGTAATTTTTTATCTTTACGATGCGTCATCCTTTTAATTCACACATTAGATTGATGATCAAGGGTGCTCGCCGTTTGGTAAATTGGTATCTGTATGTTGAAGAGATGGATTATAACAGCTAACTACCACAGCCTTTAGCAGGAGGACCACCTTGTCTTTACCTTTAATTTACGACTTTCTTTTATTTTTTCAGTATTAATGAGTGATAATACAAAGCTGAAATTACGGCTTCATTTGCTTTAAAACATGTGGAAATCGAGCCACCCTTTTAATTGCCATTACTTTAGTAGTAGTACTTAATTTGTCATCACTTCTAAAGATTATATATATGTTAGTCTTCTTTCATCATTCCATCGTCATGGCTCTGTAACTTGATAATACCAAACATCTTTAAAGTTTTCTTAGATGTAATGTTGGCCC
>JANTPZ010096771.1:0-14234 GCA_025593235.1 Vachellia pachyceras | reverse complement strand
TCAGAACTAATAAAATTGCTAAAGACTTCTGGAAATTAGTGTTAGCTTTCAAGTTGATCTCAGTGGTCTCAGAATCTAAATTAATGCAGAAAGCAGAAATCCCTTCTAACATGACTAATTAAGTTCTAGATCTTAAATAGGAACTTATTAGCTGTTGTACAAATTGGTTCTGTTTGGCAAAGCTTCTCAGAGCCTAAAAGTATGTTCAACAGTGTTTTTCCGCAAAACGAGATAATATCCTTTACATATTTGCCTCGACTTGCGTAAAAGTACCACTCTACCACTTTTCCAAACGAGCCCAATATACCTCCACAGAATCTTCTGAGAAAAGAGTGAAGACATTATGCATTGTCAAACAATCTCTCTTTATTGACATAGCATTGTAGTGAAAAATGACTAGTGGTGCCAAGGAACAATCAAATCTCACCCTTAACTGGGAGAATCGGAAGCATTCCTGTGTATACTTTACATATTCCATGGTGCTCTCAAGCGTAGTTGAATATCCAGTTAACCATATTCTAATTTTTTTTTTAAAAAAAATCCAAATAATTTCAGTTCTTAATGATCTCCATATAAGTGGTAACCAATAAAATGACACGGAGAAACATTTAGAAACAGATTTTAGCAACTTCAAGATAATGTTAAGGGTTTCATTAATCAATGGAAAGTTATTACTGAAAACTTTTCATTGACTGAAGTTCATGCAGGAACAATTGTTAGACAGAAAAGTACTTTTTATCCTAGTGAATTACTAGGCATCTCTACCTGCCCCTCACTGAACCCTAATTTGAAGAATTAGCAGTTCCATACTTTTCAGAGTGATAGAGAAGTCAAAGCAAAAACATTGTTTATTTATGTAACGCCGTTTGTTGCCAGTAAATTAGTCTCATTTATGACACCAATCCAAGTCTTTAAGTATAACTTATAAGGTGAACTTGACATGAGACTGAGTTGAATCCCTAGTTTCGCCAGCTTCCTCTTCTCATTCACTGTTCCTAACCATGCCATAAACATCTCATATGCAAACCATATATTCTTACTGGAAAAGGAAGTAGCAGGCTGAGGACTGAGAAAACATGATTTTTGGCCTTACCCAATGCATAAGCCAAGATCAAGATCTTAATTCAAGCAGGTTCTTTCAGAGTGGTGCCAAAATATATTTTCCTATAGATATTTCCAAGAGAATTCCACTTCTTGCATGTCTTATAGGATTCAAATTTCAGTGAAGCTCGTGTCAAAATTCAAATAAACAGACCCATTCAAATGGTGAAAAAAGAGACCATCTGAGCTACAACCAAGGAACTGGACGTTCTCTAACAATTTAGAAAACACTTCCAACTTCATTTTCTTTTCTTTCTTTACTTAGTGGGGCAGTTACCTGACCCATTAGCAAGGCAGTCAAAGGCAAAAGGTGGCCCTAGACATCTAAACTGTCTCAGATGAAACATCCTAAAAGACACATGCTAAAGTGATACAAGGAACTGAATGAAGGACACAAATATTATGCTATAAAAACTAAAATAGATTCATGTAAATTTGGGAATAACATTGACATAAATTAGGGGGGAATATGACATAAATAATCTTGTAAAAGAAGAACAAGTATTTTACCCTATTCTCTTAAATATGGTATGTATGATTCAATTCTATGAAAAGAGATCACATGTAATCCCAATACGAAGAGCTGATTCCAATGTTTGGTACGGCATACGTAATGTAAAGGGGAATACATTTTGTAAAGCTTACTACCTTAAATAGCTACATTAAGATTACACTGCTGGCACATATGAATGAGGATGTAGACCTTTTGTAATCAAGTGGAATAGAATTACTACTCTTATAATTTTTAAAATTGACAAGATTGGGCACTGCACATCCTCTTCATCTACAAGTAGAAAACCCTATCGCCCACACTTTGTCGCTGTTGCTATCGCCTATGAGCAAAGGTCACCGTTGCTACTTTACCTTGTTACTATTTAACTTTTTTGAGTGCGTTAACAAGTTGAACCTTATCTCATAGCATGTAAGGCGCAAATCTGGAATGACAGAAAAAGCACCAAAAGATGCTCGCTTTAGGGCCCCTGGTTGAAGGCAGCGCCTATCACACCATGAGAAGTGCTAACCATGAATAGTGACTCGCATGTGGTAAAGTGAGCATCTTTGACATCCCTGCCTATTTGAACCAATATTCTGTCCATTATTTGGTTGATTGGTTGTGAAGGGAAATTCTTTAACTCAATGCAATGTGGATTTAAAATATGGACAAACCTTGCTCAATTTAAACGCTCCTTAGATCCAAAAACATGAAAAATATTTGGAGGAAATCAATCAAGACAATTATAAACCCGAGGTCAATACAGGTGTAGACTCAAAAAATGAAAAACGATTGCTACTTACGAATGCTCCCTAGACGAGGCTGTCAAATAGGCACCCATACAATTATCTATGGATTTAGAGGTAAAAGGGATGAATTCCAGATGTCTGATTCCAATGCCACAGATTTCAAAAATGGAGGGGGGGAAAGAAACAGGACAAACTTGTGATACTGGTTTTGCCAATATGTTAAATCAGTTTCTACTGCTCATGTATCGCTTAGATTTGCAATCACCTTAAAGGCTAATTAATGTGCTGAGAGTTCATAATTGAACTAATTGACATAATTTAGTCAATTGAGCTCATCCGCGACGCGACAAGATCACAAGACAAATAACTAACAAAAACAAGATCACCATAAGTGGGTAGCAAACAAGCATACCCGAAAATAGCAGCGAAAACTGAGGAAACATGATATACAAATCAAATCCAACAAGAAGAAGCAAGGAAAAAAGTACTAACAGAACGCTCGAGGTGAGCCTTGGCGTGATTCACATTGTGGGAGTGCTTGAGAAGGAGAGTAGCGATGCGAAGGCGAGTCTTGACCTCGACAATTGGGAAGAAGGAGACCTGGCTCTGACAAATAGCTTCAAGGCACTTCACAGCCTTCCCAATTTCTCCTTTATTCTCATGGTAGTCAGCAAGACCCCAAAGTCCCTCAGCTACAGCCTCCATCTTCTACTACTACTTCTTTACTTTCAAATTTTAATCACTCGCTTTCATTTAGCAACAGAGGAAGACTAAATTCAGTTCACCTCCTCCATTTCCAATGCCGTCGTTATAAGACGAAGACCGCGAGAAACGAAGAATGCCACAGGTCCCTCTTTTCCTTTTTCCTTTTTTTTTCTCTGGCTTTATTTTTTAATTTTTTGGGGGGTCAATCTCATTCTTGCAGAGTCAACACTTATAAAAAATATTCTTTCATTTTATTTATCCAATTTTCTTTTTCTCCTGTTATTTAAACATGATAGGACCCCATCCTAGTTTATGGTTTGTTTGTAATTCCTTTTCAGAATAATTTTTATAAATTTTAAAGTAAAATCTAGTTTTTAAAAACAGATTTTGAAATATAGATTTTACGGATTTTAAAGCAAAACCTAGGTTTAAAAAGATTGTGTTTGAGAAGTTATTTACCTTTACAGAGACAAAAGTATGAAGGAAAGAGGAAAGAGAAAGAAAAAAGTAGGAAAGAAAAAAATTATTAGGAGATATAATGTTATTTGACAAAAAAATAGCTTTTTCAAAATCCAAGTTTCAAACCGAAGTTTTGTACCCAAAATGACTTTTGGGAAAAACATGAGTACTTGGATAAAACCTAGATTTTGGAGTAAAACCTAGTTTTGAAACCAAAACTAGATTTCATAAATGAGATCCAAGCAAGCTCTAATTCTTGTTATGGGCACCTAATAACAACTATATAGGACTTAATGAGATTATTTAAAATTAATAATTTTTATAAAATCTATAAAAATTACCCAAAATACAATTTATCAGTTAGATTTTGTTTAATTAATTATAAAATTTTATAGTTAGTTGGTAATACTAGGTGAAAAGAAATGAATGTTATTGGTAAGTAATATCCTAGAAATATACAATACAGTTGAAAAAAAAAGGAAAATATATAATAAAAATAAGATGAAAAACTAAATTAGACAAAAGCCAATTATTAGAGCACTTTTAATTAAATATGTTTATCTGCATGAATATAAAATTAAGCATTAAATAATACTGATAAAGGACTATAGTGATAACATTAATGTAATTTGCTGTAGTGATAAGATCTCTTAAAAATTCTAGAAGGATTGGATATAAGGACTCGATGGAAGCTCAACTGATAGTTTGTGTCTAAATCACATTTTTCAAAAAATTTATTTTAGAGACTAGGTTTTGAAAGGAAAATGTTATTTTCTTATCAAATTGCACACTCTCTTCTCATAAATTTTTCTTTCTTTCTTTTTTCTCTTTCCTACTTACTTTTTGTCTTGAACTCTGTAAAAAAACAAATAACTTCCCAGACACAAGACCCGTTTGGACTCCCGGTCCAAATATATTTTCTTTTCTTGTCAAATAATACACTCTCATGTAATAAACTTTCTCTTTTCTCTTTTTTTTGCTTTCTTTCTCTTTCTGACTTACTTTTTGGCTCGAACTCCGTAAAAGCAAATGACTTCCCAAATACAATCACCTTTCAAAATCTAAATTTTACTTCAGAATCCGTAAAAATTATTCTCGTAAAATCTATTATCCATTTCGAACTCCGTAAAAGATATTCTCAAACGGACTTTCAAATGAGCTCACAATAACCTTTCAAAACCTAGGTGTTGCTTCATACTGTGTAGAAAACATTTTCTTAAACGAACATTCAAACGAGCTCTAAATCATTTCTCTCTTCTCCTTCCTTGTTTAATTTCAATTTTCTATAAATATATTTAAATAGTGGATTTTTTTTTTGCCAAAATTTAAATGGCGGATTTGATGTAGTCACGACATTGAATATGGATTCGACTACGTTCATTACTCTCTTTTTTACTTGTTTACGTTCATTACTCTCTTGTTACTTATTTACTTTCCATTACATTAATATCGACATTTACATTCAAATATACACGCACAAACGAACGCATATGCCATATTACTTTACCAAAAGTAATCCAAGAAAAGTAAAATAAGTTGGAGAAAGAATTCTCTCTCTTCCTCCTAGGGCATCATGCCTCTCTTAACCATGTTAAGAGTTTATGTCACCTTTTTTAACGAGTATCTTAAATATAATGTGTTTTATTGATATTGAGAAAACTATTTTAAACGCAAAATTACATTAAAAAATTACTTTAAAATATATAGCACTGATAAAAAAAATACGTTGAATGCATAGACAAATTAATAAATGGAATCGATTTTCAAAATTTAGATTTTATTCAAGAACTGACATTCTTTTAAGATATAGGTTTAATAACAAAACTTATGTTTGAAATTTGTATTTGAAAAAAATTATTTTTGTCAAATCATATTGTCTCTTATAATAAATTTTATTTTTCCCTCTTTTTTCTTTCTTCATCTTTCCTATTTACTTTTTGCATCGAACTCCGTGAAAACAAATAATTTTATGAACACAATCATCTTTAAAAATATAGGTTTTACCTCAAAATCCGTAAAAGTTATCTTCCCAAGATCTATTCTACAAAAATATAAGTTTCACCTCGGAATCCGTAAACATGGATCTCACAATTCCACTTAGCTCTCGTCAACCAAACATTTGGGAGAAGGTTTTGCACGATGATTACAAGGAATTCTAATGGAATGTATCGGACCAAATTATATGATCTTATAAAATCTGGATTTTTTTTGGCTATGTGGATATATGATGAGTAGAGCATTTTACTATAATTAGCGAAACAAAACAGCCAAAAAAAATATGAAGAGAGAATGTCGTTTATTGAAAATAATAAATGATCGTCACCGCGAATATTGAGGAGTTATGTTTCGTTATAAACTTCATGTCCTTGAATATTGTTTCTGTTTATCGCATTTTGCAGAGTCCGGAAAGCAGAGAGACCCCCCAAAACAACACAATTTCTTCGGAGACTTCAATTCACGAAGACTCTCCGAAGATCATCTCTCTCTCTCTCTCTGCCATTACTGATCGATCCACAATTGTGAGAAATCATTTCATTTCATCTTGCTCATATCCGATTGATTCGATTGACATTATGCATAATTTGATAGTTGGTCACGACAGTGCTGATCAATTTAGGTTTTATAGTTTTATCTTGACGATTTTCGGACTACATGATTCAATCCGCGTCTGTTCATTCGAGCATTATGCATACACATGATTTCGCCGTCAAGTTTTGATGTGCTTCGGTTGGATGCAATTAACGCCGGTTTTTCAGTTGTGCAGAAACGGAATTTACAGTGCCTGAAAGAAAGAACAGAAAGAAGAAGCAGCAGATTCGGAAGGAAAATTAAGGAGAATACACACACACACACACACACACACATATCTGTGTATATAAATCAAACTGGTTTACCCGATGGAATTATTGGATGTTGCCGATTCTGAGTTCATCGGCAGGGAGGAAGAATTTGAAAATGATTCCGAGTGCTCTGATGAATCAGATGTTGAGAGATACTTCGTCATTCCGACTGCGAAGAACCGGTTGTTTGGCCGGAAAAGGCCTCTTCATGTTGTTCTAGGTGCCGGACCAGGTAATTCAATTCCCTTCTGCTTAATTCTACATTTATAATTTGGTTCGTTTCTTCTTGCATAATGCATTAAACGATCCCAAAGCTTCATTAATCTCGCATTTTACGCTTATTCCATTAGGGATGTTCAATCGTGTGTGTTAAATATAGCCAAGATGGTATTGATACGTAGGGATCTTTTTTTTTTTTTCTTGGAAAAATGTTTTATAATTCGGTTAAAGAATTAATTTGCGGTTTTGGCAATTTTATAGTTTTACTTTATTTTTAATAGGTTATCTATAATTTTTTCTTTCTATTATATTCTATTTAATAATTATTTTTTTGACCAAATAATTCAGTTCATTTCTTTATGAAAAGTTTTATTTGCCTCTCATTATGTGAATTAAATAGCCATAGTCGTAAGGATCTGGAATCTGGGCAAAATGTTTTATGATTGGTTTGAAAAAATTAATTATTATGTTCTTGTAGTTTTGCACTAGATTTTTAATAGGTCTCTCTATGGTTTGAATTTTTTTATCGGATTCTACATTAATAATTCAGTTCATTTCTTCATACATCAAACAATTCCAAAACTTTTTTTTGTCTCCACTTTACGTTTAATCCATTAGGGAGCAAAATGTTTTATAATTAGTTTGAAAAAAACAATCTACTTGTGCCTATAATTTTACTTGATTTTTAATAGATTGTCACTATTTTTTATCAGATTCTTATAATTTCACCATATCCTTTTTTTCCCTTTTATCAATTCTAGTTTCATCTTATTTTTTTAATCAGGTTCTTGTTAATTTTTTTCATTAGTCACCTGAAACTACAAGAAGGCAAGCCAATTAATTAAAAATCTGATAAAATTATGGGATCTGCAGATTAATTTTTATAATTAGTTTTATTCAACATTATGGCGGTCTCACTTGCTTTCTTTCTCTTTTATTAGCTGCTGATATTATGCTCTGGAGAGACAAGAACGTCTCAGCAGGAATTCTCGCAGGCTTATCGATCATATGGTTTCTGTTCGAGGGGTTGGGATACAATCTGCTCACGTTCTTTTGCCATTCTGCCATTCTCCTATTGGTAACGCTGTTACTATGGACAAGTTTTGGCCCAGCAGCCAAATTGTGAGTCTTCCCTTAGAATCAAGGCTAAACTATTTTATTTAAGTAGCTATTTATTTCTCGAAGTGTTTGATTTGAATCAATTTGCCAAATGAATTTTAGCGAGTGAGCTGTTTTTCCAAAAAAAAATTATAAATTTTATAATAGAGACTGTATTGAATAAATTGATAAAGAATGATTTGAATCTCATTTTTCAATAGGTAAACCTTTAATATAGTTGAGAAAAAAAAAGAACAACTTTAACGTTGAAATTAAATGATATTGAAAAGTACTCTGTTTCTCCATCTAATAGGATTCTAAACTTCTTTTCTTTCAAGAAAATTTATTGGGACAAATTATTATCATCCTTGTTTCTATTTTAATTAACCATTTGTAAGACTCTATTTGACAAGTTTCTTAGTTTTCTTGTGAAGTATTTATGACAAGCATGTTTGGATTTGGATCCTTTTCATACTTTTTCCTGTATCTCTTTCCACACCCAATCTTTGTTTATTTAACTATATATTTGGTTTAACGATGTAAGTTCGCTACTTGTGGCATTCAACTAAATATATGAGTCATTTAGTTACTATCATAAAGAAGCAGTGTGGTCTTGTTTTTAAAAGCATTTAAGTTCTATTGATTTTTTTTTTTTTTGCCAAATTGGAGTTCATTAAATAAAGAAGTTCATACATTCTACAAAAAATATAAAACAGAATAAAACAAGTAAACCAGATACAAAATCAGTCAGGGTCTAATAAGTCATCAGCTAAGTCATTCAAAAAAGCCCTATAGTTTTAAAACTTTGACTACCCAGTTAGCAATCCAATTAGCTTCTTTAAGAATCCATTCAAACGAATGGTTCGGAACAAGATTCCTTAATGCAAGGATGTTTTTCAATAATGATTCCACCTCTACAGTTAGGTGGCTGAGAACCATCATTGATACATTTGATGAGAGGAAGGTTATCAAATTCAAATATTGTATCAACAAGATGATTCTCAATGGCATAACAAATAGTATGATGCATGGCTTCACATTCTCTTTCAAAAGCCGACTGACATTTACCAATCTTGTAAACCCATCCAACAACCAGCCATTAGTATCACGGACAACAACAACAATAGCAGCCTTCTCCTCACTCTCATCATATGCACAATCCATATTTACTTTAAGTTCATTATTCATTGGCTTTGTCCATCCACGGGTAGACTCCAGATTGGGATCACCACAGGGAGTAGGTAAGTTGAGATCCCTTAACCAGCCTCTCGCACCCCAAAATTCCTGCATCGATAGAGTCAATTGGAAAAGAGTAAAAAGAGGGTCACTTCCCAATTTTCCATAAATGTAGTTGTTACGGCCTTTCCAAATGTACCACATTGAATGCTTTGACAGATGCCTCACCTCCTGCTGCCGCAATCGCTCCTTCCCGAGACTCTGTTATTTTGGAATGTACCAGGTACGTTCAAAACAGTGTTAATAAGAAATCAACAGTATTTCCAGATATATTATTGAGTACTGCGTGTTTTTAGGTTCATCAACTTCCATTGATGTCTCACGTGCATTTTTTAGGTTCACCAACTTCCATTGATGTCTCACGTGCATATCTCCATTATCCCTTCTCCCCTTGTCCTTCCCGCCAATAGTTCGGATTATTCCCGGAGTTTCTTTTGGCTGAACCAGCAGCACCTCCCCTGACTGAGTTTTCATCACCAACACATATTTGCATAAAATGCTCTCCTGGCATCATTCATAGGGTCCTCATCCTCATCATCATCGTCGTCATCGTCGTCGTCGTCGTTTTTACACGCTCTATCATCATGGCCTAGTCTTCCACATATTAAGCAAAACCTTGCAAGCTTCTCATACTTGACCTTCACTGGTGCATCTAGTAAGTTATTTGGTCTCGGCACCATGAAACCAGGAACCAAAGGTTTATCAATATCTATCTCAACCCGAGCCCTGCAGAAGTTCCTATTCGCAGATTTACTATGCTCAGGGTCCTCCACATCGATCACATTTTGATGAATTCCAAGATTTATAACTCATCAATCTCTCTTATTTTCTCTCATTAGGCAAGTATCTCACTTAATGGGAGCTAAAAGAAGTCAAGAGGAAAGGAGAATCTCCCCTACTCAAAAATAATACTCATAAATTCATTTCATCGATGTCTTGCTTACATATACTTGGGATATTTATAGAACCAGAATTAGCAACTACCTATCCTAAACTCATGGACATGAACTCCCACTAACTAAACAACTAACTCCCTACTCACTAACAATAACTCCTATTTTCTTGCTAAAATTGACCCACAACATATTTAAATAATTTAAATAAACAAATAAACTATTAAAACCTTCCCTATATTCCTCTAGGATCCTATCACATTTCCTACTAATTTTCCATTTCTACTATATTCAACTTTATCTTCTCTTCGATGGAATGTCATGGAACTGTATCCAGAATTTACAAGTGTTAATCAGGTTTTTATTGTCAAAGAGAAAGGGCTCTCTTTTTTCCAAACTAACCATATGCTGTCGGACAACCTATGGGCTTCCCTCCAGAACATGTTTAGCCTCTTCGAGTCTTTCAAAGCTAAAGGAAAAAAGATTAAATCCCAATACATTGATCTCCATCTTACCTTTCGTTTTCCAGGCAGCCATTCAGTTCTATTGATAAATGTATAGCCATTGAATCAAATGGGATGACCAAATAGAGAAATGAGATTGTGTATGGAATATGTATTGATAGAAAGTATGAAAGGAATCCAAGTAAAAGCCCCCTATCAATTTGAGTGACATTAGCAAATTTTGCTTGTCAGTGTTCACCAAAACAATGGCATTAAATAGGATCAAAGAAAAGTTGGCCACCCGGGGGGATCAAGAAGAGATTTTTTCCCCAAAACCATCAGAGAAAAGTAGTTCTGGAGATGAAACCCCTGGTCCTGATCTAATGTTTATGGAGAATTGGTTGTTGCAGGACTCTTGTTTTCCGGACCTTTCATCTTTTGTTTCCTCTTTATTGCCTCCTCCTAATACTATATTCTTCTTTACAGGCCTCCAATTGAGTTTATGGATATTACCTTGCCCGAAAGGCTGCTCGCTAATGCTGCTGTTTCATTGAGATTTGGTATTATCCAAGGATTCAGAACCCTTGGAGACGTAGCTCTCGGACATGATTTGAAGCAATTTTTCGTTGTACTTTCTGAGCATCCTCCTGTACTCTGATTATTATTATTATTTTCATTAAGCACATGCGTCTTTTTGTCGAAGTAGTCATGTTCATTTATTATTATTATTATTATTATTATTATTATTATTTATTCTTTCATTTGGCTTTCCTTGACACTAAATTGAATGTGCAGGTTACGGTTACACTGTGGGGTTTCTCCACTGTCGGTGCTAAGTTCACTTTTCTAACTTTCTTCTACATAGGTCAGCCACCAACTGCTTATTATACAATCTACAAATTTCATCATTATAATTATTAGCCTAGAAGTACATCTTCCCCACTGTTAGTCACAGACCAGGAATGGTAGGCGCACGGCTAACGTATATACCTGTAAAATCTCACATAATAATATAGGCTGAATCATTTATAAACTATGATCAGTGAACTTTTTTTCTATAATTTAATGAATATTAATCTTTTGGCCTTTTGATTATATTGATTCTCATATAACTCAGCCCTCTATTGGAACTCAGTCCTTAAACTTTTAACTCATTTATAAGTCAGTTTTTTATTTTATTTTTTTATATTATTATTCTTATTAGCTACACCTCGTGCTGAGTCATCCTATGCGGTAATTATGAAAAATAAAATTGGTTTCAACTCAGTTCCACGTCACCAAGAAAGGAATGGACAGGAGAAGACGGAGAGATAAGTGGGGAAATAGAAGAAACAGGGGAACCCAGTACAGGACTACAGACAGTGAGGAGAATCTGTCGCCGGCCTGAGATGGGTTCGACACTGTGGTTAAAGCAAAGGAACCCATGGAAGCTGAATGACTCATCGTAGCCTCATGGTCAGACATTTTATATAGCACTCATTGCCACTTTGCCAGACATATCTTTGCAATCAACCCAAACCAATAAGCTTAATCCATTAATCTCACTTCAAATCTGATACAAACGCGCGCGCGCGCGTGTGTAACATTCATTAGTCTTCAGGTTAGATGCCCTTCTTTGTCCGCCTCCTCTCTCTGTGCGTCTATGATTTTCTAAATGGGCTTTTTATCACTGTTCTTAAGCAGGCTTTCTTTCCAGATTCTTTATTCCTTCCGTTTGTCAATTTGTTGTGACTCCAATCGTGGTGTTTGGGGAGACATTCTAGCTTTTGGGTGCTTAGATAAACGTCTGAGGGTAATTGACGGCTTGCCCTGCCCAACATTGGTATGACTTAAGAGGAAAGGAGATTTCACCATGCCCTTGACTTGTGTTGAACCCAGTCCGCCGGTTCAGCGGTTCACCGGTCGGACCGGCCGGTCCGAACCGGTTTTTTGAACAGTGCTCATCATTCAACGATACCCTCCAAAATACCGGGTTCCTATTTCCCTCATATCTCCGTCTTCTCCTGCTCACTCTTTTCTTCTTTACTTGGTGACGTAGAGCTGAGTTGGAACCAATTTTATTTCTCATTATTGTTGCCACATAGGATGATTCAGTATGAGGTGTAGCTAACAATGGCAGCAATATAAAAAATGAAAAAGATAAAGTACTGAATTATAAACGAATTAAAAGTTTAAGGACTAAGTCGTACCGAATTATAGTTGAGGATTGGGTTATAAGTGAATTAATAGTTAAAGGATTGAAAGATTAATTTTCCATGTAATTTATTATTCACAAGCTGCATTATTAGTGCAACTTACAGGGCTTCACGCCTCTCCTCATCTCTTCTCTTTACTTTTCTATTATTTGCGTTTGAATTTTGAATTTCACACAAAAAATTTTGTTGAAATCAATATATTTTTCAGTTGGGGAAAAAAGTTTATATGAGGATATTATCTGTCATGCGTATTGCATCAACATAGTCTAGCTGTATTTTAAAGGTTTTTTGAGTTACACAATAAGTTATGTCAGTTCTAACATGCTTTTCTGTCTGCTTTGCTGATATAGTGTGTGTCATATTGCTGATAGTGCCAATGGTATATGAAAAGTATGAAGATCTAATCGACATTATTGCTGAGAAGGTGTTGACAGAATTGAATAATCAATATAACGCAGTGAAGAAATTGGTTTTGAGGGAATTGCATGCAGCTATTATTATAAGCGAGCAATCTAGATTGTACGTCAACCAATAGATATATTAGAGGTACGGCAATTCTTTCTGC
Organism: Vachellia pachyceras; assembly: GCA_025593235.1. NCBI lineage: Eukaryota > Viridiplantae > Streptophyta > Magnoliopsida > Fabales > Fabaceae > Vachellia > Vachellia pachyceras. The sequence goes on along the minus strand of JANTPZ010096771.1, from coordinate 1,238 downwards.
TTGCTATGGATTGATCCGATTTTACAGGCCATACAAGATTCAGCTTCTGCTTGTTTTTTCCCCTCTCTCGCTGAGGTTGATATTGGGGATGTACTCAAATCAAAGTTGCTTCTTAATTGTGTTTAGGAAACACCTTCTAGCAATTGTTATAAATGCAATAGAAGAGTGACCTAGCAGGTTGAGTAATTTTGATCTTGCTACACTTTGTATGATGTATCAAAGAGGTACTTGATTTGTTCATATTTGTTGTAGATTATTTTCATTAAAAAAGACATGTTTTATTTAGTGTAGAATTATTTTTGCCAAAAACATATATCATACTACCAAAGGACAGGTATCAAAAGTGGGCACATCTCTCAAGGGGATTCGAACTTTGGTTCATCACATTGGAAGGAACTAGCCCGCTCCATTAGACCTAACCCCCATTGGTACATTGAAATTGATATGTTGCATAATCAACTTGTACCCCCCCCCCAAAACCTCCCCAGGTTCTTCTCATTTGGCCCTACTTCATATTTGTATGAAAAGAATACATGCAATGCAGGATTGCAGATATAGGAAATAAGTTGGAAGAATAACTATAAAGTGCAAAGAAAGGAATGTAATCATTAAATAATTCCACTAACATGCGAGTAACATAGATTATTGTCATTTCTAGTACCAAAACTTGTTAGTATATGTTATACACTTGTGGGACTTTTTAGTGATTTCATCCTTTTTTAAAACTTCATAGTGATTCTCCCAAATAAGTTCTCCTGACAGGAGCAAGCAGCACCATTGCTTGCCAGCTTTGAGTTTCAAATTCTCCAGGGAATTTGATGGCGATGGGATAAGGCACAAGATTCTTTGGAGCGTCAATGAAAGGGTTAACAGGGAGCTTTTACACACTTTGTTGCTGGATTCAGATAACTGAATGTAAGAATGTTAGGTCAAAGTATTTATTCAACTATTGTAGAAAGGAAATCAATCTTCAGGACTTCACATGCAAGTCTTACACTACAAAAAGAAAACACTAATTCCATGGCATTATCTATACTTTTCTCACATGAGTTACAAATGCAATTCCTAGACCTTAGATTGTAAGGATTACAAGAATATATTGCATTCGCAAAAAAATACACTGGAAATTTAACCAACTTTAACCACCCGGTACAGTAAAACACAATTAAGAAAACCCTCAGAGAAAAGCTTGATCAAGACTAATTAACAAAACAGATTGAAGATTACCTTAGGCCTGC
>JANTPZ010096770.1:0-16941 GCA_025593235.1 Vachellia pachyceras | reverse complement strand
CAATCAAATTCCCCCACACTTAAACCTTTGTACTCCTGGACAAAGCTTCTTCAAAAACTTAAAAACAATCAATACACATAGGAAATATGCTCATGGGTCCAGGACTACATAACTTGGTAAAAACATTCATCAAGGAATTAGCAATGATAATGGCAGAGACAATTATAAATCAAACTCTAAGGGAATTCAATTCAAGAGACCGAATAAAAGAAACCTCCTCTCAAAAGGTATAAGTGTTTCTCTCCCAGCTCACTATGCAAGGACAATTTTCGCTCATGGTCTGCTTATTCAAATCTCTACCATATGCTTGTAATTATTCTACCTCTCTACCACAAGATCAATACAATGTGAATCAAGAGGGCTTTAAGGTTTAAGGATGGATGATGGAGTTTTCAAGATAATGAAATGAAATTATGAAATGAAATTCTTGAATACACAGCACCGAAAGAGTATAACTGCTTTTGCAAGACTAAAAAAAATAGTTTTCAACTATTGTAATTATTTTTATTTTATTATATTATATATATATTTTCTTTTTTTCTTTTTTTATGAACAAATCAAATCAACAATTTCTTCAACATATGCTTGCATATATAAGGATAGTTTTCCAAATGCTGGTTTTCAAGAGTGAAAGGCTCAAAAGGGTAGCAAAGGATGAAATCATGAAGGGTTTGTGTTTGGGCTAAACGAAAGGTTTTGAAATGAAGGCCTATATCCTTTTCACAAAATATTGGATCATAAAGCTTTGATTAAGAATCAAGACAAGTTCTAGAAAAATCACGAATCAAGACAGACCCACTCTAATAAAATGAAATTCACCCGAGAGGCTGAACTGCCTTATTTAAAGATATTTCGCCGCGGCGAACAACACATTTGGTCGCGGTGAAAGTGGTCAGAGAGCAAAATTGCAGTTCAATTCCTCTGGAAATTCAATATTTTTCAAAAAATTTTAAAGAAACTTGAAAATTTCCCAAGTTTTAAGACAAAAATAGCCCAACATTATCCTTCAAAAATTCAGTTGCATGTTAAAAATCAAGATGCTGCTTGGAAACACTCTAAATCCTAAATCTCCCCCCACAATTAAATCAAACATTGCCCTCAATGCTTGGAAGAAAAGATTTAACAATCAAGGCGCGCGGCATTTGCAAGCAGTATCAAACATTTACGCATACATGCAACGAAATCGGAAAAACAGCATATGAAAATCATTCATATATCATATATACAGCTGAAGCAACAAGGTTCACAACAAAATCCAGTATCAACAACAACTGTATTAAAGTTCAAACAAAGAGTAAAAACATGTAAATCAGCTAATCATCCCCCTGCATCGCCGAATCTCCCTCCGAATCCACGTCGGCAGCAACATCCTCCTCCTTAGTCCTCTCCGCTGCTCCAGCCTCTCCAGATGGTCCGGCTTCAGAAGTCTCTGCACCGCTATCATCATCCTCATCCGGAGGCAACTCAAAGTGTAAGCTCTGCGTAATCAGGGTGTCCATCCTCCGGTGGTATCTCCGCTCCCTCTCAAATGAAACTCTGAACTGCTGAAACTCAGCAGCCAGGCTCTCTAGTATGGTTGGGGCTGGTGATGCTGGATGGTCGTCCAATGTCTGCGGTGCTGGAGCCTCCTCCTCCTCAGCCAGCAAATCATCAATATCTATATACGGTTCAGGCTGGGGTGCGGGAGCTCTACGGATCCTATCATAAGTAAACAAGGGGGCAGGGGCAAACGGGTGTCCTCAGGATACTCAGGTATATCCAACACAACGAACATGTCTGAAATGAGGTATGAAAAAATGATAGCCTTTGTGGTTTTCGATGTGAGTACGGCATCATGAAGGGTGGAGTAAATGAGAGCGGAAATGTCAAAACTGATCCCCTGCATCAACAGGTAAATGCAGAGGGCCTGCTTCTTCGTCAGGTTCGCTAAGTGGCTAGTAGGTAAGATGTTACTACAAACGAGATGGATAAAGGGTTTCGTTTCAAGGTGACACTTAGCTCGACGAATATACATATCAGACCTATGAGGGATGTGCCGACTCATCCTGGGCAAACATAGAGTCTCCACAATCCGGTCCATAGGGTACTGCTCATGAACTGAACGTAATGATCACACTCAGCTATGGGTAAAGCAAGATGGGCACCGATGGTATTACGATTCATCGCGTGCAGAGGGGTCTTCCCACGGCAATCGACAAAATAGCGGTTTCATGGTGGCATTTCATGTAAAAGTGGTGGACGAAAGTGAGGTTACCCTGGGTACGCACGCAGACAAGGCCGGTGAGGCCAGACTCAGTCATTCTACGAACAAAAGGATGGTCGGTCGGTGTCAGAGAAAATGAGCGTTAACCAAAGGACGCTTCTCAGTAAGTACTAAAATGTCCTCAAAAGTCTGGGATGGCTCAGGATCAGGGCTAGGGGGTCTACTATGCTAGGACTCTTAGTCCTAGGTATGGCTACTAGCTAGACTCACAAAATTAAAAGAGAAAATAAAACAAACACAGGGTTAACACAGGTGAAAAACAATTGCTGCTGTCGTTGGCCTCAGCGAAAATGTAATTTAGTCGCGGCGAATCATCTTTGAACTTTTCTTCTTTCTCCCATAACTCGAGTTTTTGAGCTTTGCTTCTTTGAACTTGTGTCTGGCACTTACACAGAAGCTTGCAAAACTCACTGAAAACACTCCGATGCTTAAGTTAGTATAATCAATCATCAAAACAATGGTAAATCAACATTACTTACAGTTCATTGGGATTCATCATTCCCAATTCCCTTCGAATGTTCATGAATTGTTCCCTAGCTAGCGGTTTGGTGAAGATGTTCGCTATTTGTTGATGGGTTGGAATGAAAACCACTTTGATATCTTTCCTTTGCACGTGATCTCGGATGACGTGATGACATATATCGATATGCTTTGTCCGAGAGTGATGCATAGGATTCTTGGCCAAATTTATAGTACTGGTGTTGTCACAGAATATGGGAATTTCTGTGAAACTCATTCCCAAGTCTTGAAATTGTTATTTCATCCACAGCACTTGAGCACAAAAACTCACAGCAGCAATGTATTCAGCTTCTGTTGATGATAGTGAAACTGTTGACTACTTCTTACTGAACCAAGATACTAATGATCCTCCGAGGAATTGACATTGACCACTTATGCTTTTTCTATCCGTTTTGTATCCGGCGTGGTTCGAGTCTGAGTATGCAACTAACTACTCATCTGTTCCTTTAGGATACCATATTCCAAGGTCAACTATGCTAGCAAGATATCTGAATATTCATTTCACGTACTCAGCATGTGATTCCTTCGGTACTGGCTGATAGCGTGCACACATCCCAACGCTAAACTGAATATCTGGTCTGCTAGCCGTGGGTAGAGTAATGAACCGATCATTCCTCTATATTGCTTGATGTTATAATCTTTACCTTTTACGTCTGCATCAAGCAATGATGTTGACCTCATGGGAGTGTCTGAACTTTTACATTGATCCATCCCAAACTTTTTCAACAGCTCCTTCAAATACTTTGTTTGACTAATGAAAATGTCGTTCTTTCTTTGTTTGATTTGAAGTCCAAGGAAGAAGTTGAGCTCTCCCATCATGGACATCTCTAATTCGGCCTGCATAATCTTAGCAAACTCTTGGGAAAGATCGTTGTTAGTAGCACCAAAAATAATATCGTCTACATAAATCTGTACAATCAACATATCAGACTTAGAATGCTTAATAAATAGGGTTGTATCAACCTTTCCTCTAGTGAAACCTTTCTTGATTAAGAAGTTGCTAAGTTTTTCGTACCAAGCTCTTGGTGCTTGTTTCAAGCCATAAAGTGCTTTCTTAAGTTTAAAAACATGATCGGGTTTAGAGAAATCTTCAAAACCTGGAGGTTGTTCAACGTATACTTTCTCCATAATGAACCCATTTAAAAAAGCACTTTTGACATCCATTTGAAAAAGTTTGAAGTCCATTAAACATGCAAAGCAGGTAGGATACTTATGGCTTCCAATCTTGCCACTGGAGCATATGTTTCCTCATAATCAATCACTTCTTCTTGATTGTAGCCTTTGGCCACTAATCGAGCTTTGTTTCTGACAATGTTTCTGGATTCGTCAAGTTTGTTTCTGAATACCCACTTAGTGCCTATGACCGGATGATCATTTGGACGGGGTATCAAATCCCAAACTTGGTTTCTTTCAAATTGGTTTAGCTCTTCTTCCATAGCTATAATCCAATCATTGTTAGTCAAAGCTTCCTCAATATTTTTAGGCTCTACTTGTGAAATAAATACCGAAAATTGAGCCTCATTTTGAAATCTTTTTCGTGTTTGTACACCTTCATCCACTTCTCTAATCACTTGATTTAGAGGGTGGTTGCGGATGTACTTCCATGCTATTGGTTGAGGGGATTGAGGAAGTTCATCCGATTGATCTTTTTCAAAATCATTTGTTGGTTGATCATCGGTTGAACTACCCTTCTTTGCATTTTCAAAACCTTTTGAAATAATAATTTCTTCATCAAGATCAGGTTTCGCTTGAGGTTCAGTTTCAACAAACACAACATGTACTGACTCTTCTACCACACAATTACATTTGTTAAAAACTCTAAATGCTTTACTTCTATTGGAATAGCCTAGAAATAAACCTTCATCAGATTTATGATCCTTGCCGTTGTTGTGGATGAAGCATTTGCTTCCAAATATGTGCAGGTGAGAAAGGTTTGGCTTCCTTTCTTTGAATAGATCGTAAGGAGTCTTTCCCATGGAAGTCCTGATGTAGGCTCGGTTGGATATATAACATACCGTGCTAATCGCGTCAGCCCAGAAGACTTGAGAGACTTTCTTCTCAGTCATTATTGCTCGAGCCATATCTGCAAGCACTCGATTCTTTCGTTCCACGACTCCATTTTGTTGAGGAGTTCTTGGTGCCGAGAAGTTGTGGTTGATTCCTTCTCTTTCACAGAAGGTTGCAAAATCATCGTTCTCGAATTCTCCACCATGATTTGTTCTAATGGAAATAATAGACATACCTTTCTCATTCTAGAACTTTTTGGCAAATGTCGAGAATAACTCAAAGGTTTCATTCTTTGATGCTAGAAATATGGTCCATGTAAATATAGAGAAATCATCTACAATAACTAGAGTATAGAGATTTCCTCCTAGACTCTTTACTCTTGCGGGACCCATAAGATCCATGTGAAGTAGTTCAAGGGGTCTCTTAGTTGAAATCTCTTTCTTTGATTTAAAAGAGGACTTGGTTTGTTTTCCCATTTGACATGCATCACAAACTAAGTCATTTTTTGAAACTGATTTTTGGAATCCCTTGAACTAATTCATCTTTGATTAATCGGTCAAACTGATTCATGTTAAGATTGCTAAACATTTATGCTATAAACGGCTTTCATCAGCTTGACTAATTAAGCAAGAGTTAAAGAAAGCATTTTCTAAATCAATAGTATAACAGTTACCATCCCTTGGAGCTCAGAGTTGGATATTCAACTTTTCTTTGTTGATTGGTAAATCCTTCTTGTTGATGATGAAGAATTCTTGTGAGTCGAAGATCACCCAATTATCTTTATCAGCACTTTGGCTTACGCTTAGGAGGTTCTGACACAATCCTTCCACGTGATAAACATCCTTGACTGGTGCTCCGTTTGCATTACTAACTTCACCAACTCCAACAATTCTGCCGGATTGGTTGCCTCCAAAGCTTACTTTTCCTCCTCCTTTTGCTCTAAGGTTGACAAACTTATTTTTGTCACTCGTCATATGTCTTGAGCATCCACTATTAATATACCACTTATTTGACTTAGATGCTCTAAGACAAACCTGCAAAAAGATCATTTAATTGATTTAGGTATCCAAGTCTTGTTGGGTCCTTTCAGGTTAGTGCTTGGTGCCTTTGGAACATAAGTTCCTTTAGGTACCCATTTATAAGTTCCAAGATCTTTCTTTTTCTTGAAATGACAAGAGGTTGTTCGATGTCCCTTTCTATTACAATAATTGCAAAAAGCAAACGGTTCAGACGCATGCACAGATTTTTGGAAAAACTTTAAATAACTTTTGTTACCATTCTTCTTCTTTCCTTTATGAAAATCGTTTGCTGGTTTATAACCTATGCCACTATGATCATTAGTTACTCTTTGGGTTTTCAAAATGATTTGTAACATCTCACTGCCTTTTGTAAATCTTTCGAGAGATTTTGTTAATATATCATTTTCAGTTTTCAAAATCTCGCATTTAGAACAGACAAAAGCAGTGACAGTTTTCTCAATTCCTTTGCAAATTTTAACAGTTCAAGGTGCATTTCATCATAGTCTTCAAGTAATTCATTATAAGTGGGGTTAGTGAGAATTACCTCCTCTGTCTCTGAGTCTTCTTCTTCCTGAGCCACGAGATAAAGGTTTGCTTCTTCCTCTGCTTTGCTTTCTTCGTCTGAGGTGCTGTCGCCCCAAATGCCAGAGACATATGCCTTTTTCTTCTTGAAGAATCTCGATTTCTTTTTCTCCTTCTCTTTGTTCTGAGTAGTAATCAGCGGACAATCTGCCCTGACGTGTCCTGGCTTGTTACATTCGTAGCAAAAAATTATGCTTGATCCTCCTTTCAATGGTCGTAGGGTCATCTGATCTTTTCGGTACATTCTTCTGAACTTGCCAACAACCATTGCAAGTTCTTTGTCTTCTACACCTTCTTCTTCTTCTTCCTCTGTTTCAGGCTCCTTTTCCTTTTCTTTTACAGATTTGAGTGCAAGCCCCTTTTTCTTCTTTTCTTCAATGCTGGATAATTCTTTCTTGAATTCCTACCTGCTCTCATACTCTGCGAGGCTCCCAAACAATGCTGCCACTGAAGTCATCGACTCTCCACGGGACTCTTCGATGGCTGTTACTTTTGCTTCCCACTTGCTGGATAGCACATTAAGAATCTTTCTTACTTGGGAATGTTGATCGTATGTTTTTCCGAGAGCAGCTAACTTATTGATAAGGTGAGTATGCCGCATTTGGAATTCTGCAATTGTTTCTTCATCTCTCATTCTGAGTAAGTCATACTCAGTGGTGAGCATGTTTACTCTGCTTTCCTTTACCGCTTCAATTCCTTCGTAGGCAATCTCCAATGCTTCCACATGTGTTTTGCGGAGGGTAGAGTGCAGACCTTGAAGAAATCATCTTCATTTAAAGCTGTTTGCAACATTAGGACAGCTTTTCGGTTTAATAGCATATTCTTCTTGTCTTCATCATCGAACTCTGCTTTCGACTTTAGAACTAGCTGGTCTTTGTCCTTCTTCATTGGCACAATGTTACCTGTTTCAAAAATGTCCCACAAATCAAAGTCAGTGGCCATAATAAAGTTCTGGAACTTTATCTTCCAGAATGAAAACTTCTGGCTGTTGAATGCTGGAGGTCTGGTTATTGATGCTCCGTCGGCTATCATGTGTTCGCCAAATCCTACCATGATCACTCTTGAGACAGTTACGTCCTTTAAACAAGAGACCTGCTCTGATACCAAATATTAGTGTAGGATTTGACCAAGAGGGGGGGTGAATTGGTCACGTTTAAAAATAAAACATAAATTACAGAAATTAAAATGAAGTCACCGAGAGTGCAGAGAAATAATGGACACGGCGATTTATCCTAGTTCGGTCCTCTCTGACCTACGTCTAGTCCTCAGAGCTCCTCTTAGATTTGCAATCCACTAATATCAATCAACCAGGCTTCACAAGCCTTTACAATCAAGGAGTCACACTCCCCCTCACTATGTGCAAGATAACAGAGACCTTCACTCTCTGGTTTTCAACAAACTCACAGCCTAAAGATCTCAAGGCCCCGTCCTTGAGTTTCTCAATGAATACCAGAATGAATTACAAGTTTAAACTTTCAAAAGAGTGGATATGCTAATCACTGATGCTCACAGGGTGTTTTTGAATGTTGCAGAAGAAAGAAAGCGTATGAATAATGTCGTTGTTTTTCGTCGTCTTCTTCTGTCTTCAATGCTTCTCTATTTATAGTTGAACTCATTCAATGTGTCCGTTAGAGAAGATCAGATGTCCGTTACTCTGATTGAATAGCCGTTATCTCTGGTTGCTGTGTGCATTGAATGCTGTAATAAATGCATTCGTTTGACGTCGGTGGAGTCTGAGAAGTTTCTGATTACTTCTCGTTTGTCAGAGAACTTCAGCAGATGAGCCTTTTCCTATTTCATAGGTTAGTAACCGTGCATTTATGGTGGCATGTAAGTTTTTAAAAACTTTGACAAGAATAAGGAAGGATTTGGTAAAAGTAAGGCTCAGTGTCAGAAGCTTTTGTCATATAGAGTTTAGGACTCGAGTTGTAGGAATTCATAACTCGAGTTCTATCTCATGGGTTTACAGCTATCTGAAATGTTATGTGATAAAACTTCAAGTTTTCAAAATGCCTGACTCGAGTTTAGAAAACTTTAATTTGGAAACTCGAGTTTAAAATGCAAGTTATGAAACAATGTTGTGAAACTTGAGTTTTAAAAAGTATGCAACTCGAGTTGTCAAAAATTTAATGCCAAAACTTCCAGTTTTACAATTCAAGTTTTGTAAAATAGTTGTGGAACTCGAGTTGTCTGCTTCTGGAACTCGAGTTTTATTGAAACAAAACTTCCTCAGTAGTTCAAGGGAACGAAACTCGAGTTCTACATACCTAGAACTCGAGTTGTCCTTTAAAGTTTTGGGGCACTCGAGTTCTTCAAGACTGCAACTCGAGTTCTAGCACATAAGGTTCCTAGAAAATAGATTTTTAGGCATGAAACTCGAGTTTTAAAAAGGGTGTAACTCGAGTCATCACAACTTGAATCTGGAAACTCGAGTTGTCCTTGAAAGTTTTTGGAAACTCGAGTTGTTGAATCTTCAAACTCGAGTTTTTGCACGTGAAAATCCTTGAACAGAAGATTTGAGGCATGAAACTCGAGTTTTAGGAAAATGAAACTCGAGTCATCAAAACTTCTTTTTGGAAACTTGAGTTCTTACTGAAAGTTTTCAAATCAAAGGCACAAAACTTGAGTTTTGGAACATTAAACTTGAGTTTTTGAACTACAAAAACAATTTTCAAAATTTCAAATCCATTTCCAAATCCTACCATGCAATATTTGAATTAAAATCTTGTTATCATCAAAACAAGGTATCATCAAAATTTCAAATCCATTTCCAAATCTTGTTGCTCAAGAGTTCAAGGAAATCAATTTCTTTTCTTCTTGCATCCAATCCTTTCTTGTTTGAGATGAAAAACATTTTTTTGAAACCATTCTACAAATTATAATCAAAAGCTGCGTTTGGAAACATGTTGGGGAGACCGTTTTGGCTCCCCAAACCCATTCTCACGCAAGTCGAGACAAAATTCCTCTCACATAAAGTACCTCGGAATCTGTGTCCGTTTTCCCAACGGGTTTCCAAACGAAGCCAAATTCTTTTATAAAATTTATCGTTCTAACTTTCAAAAATAGAAAAATCAATATCTTTTCAAAATTGTAGAAGAGTATAATCAAAATAATCTAAAAAATGCATACAACCCAATTTCAGCCATGGATCATTGTGAGACGGTTAAGTCCTTTAAACAAGAGACCTTCTCTAATACCAAATGTTAGGACGACTGTCACCCAAGAGGGGGGTGAATTAGGTGTTACAAAAATTTTCGTTCAAAACTTAATTGAACAAAACATCTAAATCATAAGTTAATCAAAACAGAGTATGAGATCGGATTGAGTGAGAACAAAGTAATGAGAAATTAGAGAAGATGAATGAAAGATGAACACACAATAATTTATCCTAGTTCGGCCCTCTATGACATACGTCCAGTCCTCAAACACTTATGAGATTTTCAATTCACTATAACATCCATGTTTTAAACTAGGTACTTGGAAAACCATTACAACCACAAGTTCACTACGGAAACTTGCACAACTGTTTCAAGTTTTTCATAGTGGTACTTGCGGACCCTATAAATGTTTCCAGGCATTTATGAAACCCACTCAAGTTTGTAAGGTTACACTCTATTTCACTCAGGTCTATCCTAAGTTACTCTCAAAGGTTGGATGATTATATTTGGGAAATGCTTCACTCTATGAAGCGGATTGTATTGACACTGAAGCTCACGGAGAAGTATAATGTCAGAGTCTTAAAGTTGTTGTGTGATTTCTCAAATCCACACTGTCTGTTTTGTGTTCAGTGACTCTATATACTTTGTCTCACTCTTCTCTGTTGGTTGCTTCCTCCTATTTATAGATGTTGTCAAAACATGTCCGTTGGAGAGGAGCGTTGTATTTTTTGTTACACTTTGGTTGTTTGTGCTCTGTTTTTCAAACTTCATCTGTTCTGACAATATTTGTTTGTTGAAAGAGAAAGAATCCTGACAAGAAGCAATATTTATTGAAGAAGATTAATCCATCAGAAAGTGCTTTGCTTCCGTTACACTTCTGCTTCAGTGTTTGACATTGAACATTTAATGTTTCAATAAATGCAGTTCAACCAATGACGGTGAAGAAATCAAGCTTGAATCACCAACTTACCTTGAGATTTGTTTGATTTTTGCTCTTCCTTGTGCTCTCTCTTCTCCACAGTTTTCTCTCTATTTTTACAGGTTGGAGCACAAAAATATGGCTGGGGAATGAAGAAAAATCTGATTTTAATGGGCTTTAATCACATGAGAAATTAGGTGGATGGTTGAGATTGTTTCTTGCAAAAATGACAAGATCTAATAGTTGTAATCCTTCCACCACCATACATACTTGCTCTCTTTTCATTGGTTGATAAAAAGTGGTCATTATTGCTTGTACTAATGGATAAAATCTGGTTAGGGACTTAGTTCCTCTAACCAAATCGATTGCCATTTGGTTACTTTATCCGCTTACAACTTTTACCGGTAAAAGTAACTTTATTTCAGTAAATCTTTCTCTAGTTTTCTGGAGATGTTTTCTTCCTCTTTTAATCTCCATATTTCCTTTACTCATATGGAAAAATATTTATCCAAAAATACCCCTAAAATTCGTCCAAAAATATAGGGTAATTTTATCCTGTCGAAAATCCCTGAAAAATGTATTTCCGATGGGCAACTAACTTTTAGGGCATTAAAAATTTCTATAATTTTCACTGATGCTCTAGCCCTTTTATTTTCATCTAATTGCCCTCCGGAATATCCGTAATTAATTTTTAAGAAAAATCCCATTTTCAGGATTTTTGGGTCCTTTTTCCTCCGTTCTAGGAATTCGCCTTCATCGTATACTAGGCAATAATTTTATTAATTAATATAAAATTTAATTTATTTTTCTATACCCTGAACTCAACTGATTGAGGTCTCTTGATACCTCAAATAATTATTTTCGGCCATTAGATCTTCAAAATTCTATAAATAAAAATCTAGGCCAATTTTCAGCAATCTGTCGAATCTCTGTTAATCAGTGAGTTTTGCTATATCTTTTGGGCATCTGTGACTTTTTCTGATATTTTGGTCAAGTATTTGACTTTGACTTTGTCTAATGACCAAAATGCCCTTACATTTCTCTTATTCACCAAAATGCCCTTATTTTGTCTAACTTTTCGTAATTCCCATTTTGCCCTTGACTTTTTTGCCCCTGGTCTTTTGTGTAATGACCTTTGGGTCCTTCCTAGAAGGTCACCTATCCTTACACTACTCCAGGGCGAGCACGCTTAACTGCGGAGTTCCTAGAAAATTTCATCCACTAGGTCAAGTCTGACTTTGGGGTTTTCAGCCCATCAGCATAGTCTTTTTCTGTACTTTCTATTTGTGGGCTCAAACTCAACTTTTGACTACTAGTTTGACCCCTTTTTATCCAATAACCATATTGCCCTTGGTCTTTATACTTAATGACATTTATGTCCATAGCTTACATTCTTAGTAATTTCAAAGCCTTAGAACTAAATTGACCAGGGTCTCTTTGGTCCATTGACTTCTTCACTTTCTGTACTTTTATTTTTGTGGCTTAACTTATCCATAACTATCAATTTGGCCTTTATCTCAATTTACAAAAAAGGGTGGATATTACACATTAGGTGTCAGTGCTCGAGTATTGGCTATGCTTGAACCATATGCTAGAGCACTGAGTGAAAAGCATTGCTTAGAAAACTAACTTTTGAACTCGATACTCGGGCACTAGATGCCAGTGTTTGAGCATTGGCAATGCTTTAACTACTGCTCAAGCTTACTTGCAAGTATTGTGTTGAAAACTTGTTTTTAGAGCTTGATGCTCGAGCATTAAGGTCATGGTCTAGATCTCAGCTTATAGTTCCACGTGTAACAGCCACAACTCTCTGAATTTAACTCCAAACTTTGCATATAATATATCAATGGAAAGCCTTGTAAGTATATTTTCATATGAAACACGAATCAGTCCTAAAGCTATTATATAAGGAAATATATAATAGATAGAATAAGCAAAGGTAAGAAATAAAGCATTCAGTTTTGACCATAAAGTTTAGAAATTTATATATCCTTCATTTGAAATCATTTAATGCTATTCTTGGTGTCTATGAAATGAATTTTGAGTCTAGTTTCATATTGAATTGGTTTCACATCAATCATACTTGTATTTTGGGAGATATGATCAAAATACCAAATATATATCGAGATGACATATAACAGAGGAGCCCGATGCTCAAGTATCAGATTTTTCTTCTCAATTTCAAACCATTTTATTATCACCATTTTAATTTAGTACATGGTATTAGATTTTTCTTCTCAATTTCAAACAATTAAAGTCAACCAAAATGTGGAGAAAAGTGGGAATATGTGTTGGGCAAACATCAACCATTGAATTACAAGACAAATGCAAGATTTAATCTTAGCCTTTGGATCATTATAGTCTATCATTAAAACACTTATTCCCTTCCATTCCAGCCATCATTTTTATGCTTAAGCAGTCATAGAATAGTGAGAAGAGTGGTGGACAAGAGGAAGCCATTGAAGAACAAAAATCTCCAAGAAATCTAAGGTAAGACATGTTTTGATGCAATCTTTTGCATATTCTTGCTCCTTGGACCTTCCTTTTCATTTCTATCTGTTTATTTACTTGAGTTTGGCTGGATTTTTGCCTACTGAAATGTTAGGGTTTTAGTGAGAGAAAATGAGAAAGAGTGAGATTTAAATCAAGTAATTGTTAGTAGACAACTCTATGCATGATTTGGAGTTGATTAGTGGTTGTTTTGTGGTTGTTTGAGTTGTATATGACATTTGAGCATGGAGTTACTGTTAACACAGCCATGTTTGGCACTGTTCATGCATGAGAATGAATGATTTTGTGATGTTTAACCATGGGAAGATGGTTTAGGATTATGTTTAAGCATGTTTATGAAGCTAGATGTTGAGAAATCATACTTCCCTTATGATTGAGATTTTTATCCAGCTACTGTAAAGGGGAAAGGAGTTTGATTTTGATCTTTTTAATTCTTCCATTAAGTTTAGGAGGCAAATTTGTGTAGGGTATAAGTAAGAGAACAACCTTGGAAGCATTAAAATCAATTCTAGCAAAGTTAAGTGTTTTAAGACCCTTAAAGTTTAAGAGAGGTTTAGTGAAGTTTCAAGGGATGTAATGCCTTATTAGTGGCTTGTTATTATTGCTAAATGCATTATCATGATGTGTAGGAGTCCAAATTGGAGAAAGGAAAGTTCCAAAGTCCAAGAGGGAAGCCACCAAAATCAAAGAAAAGCTAAGGACTTGAGGTAGCAAAGATTACTATCATTTTCATTAACATTGCTCATGATTGTTTTATTAAGTGTTGCTATGTTTATGCGCTCAATATGTGTAATGGTCATTGAATGTGACATGTCATAGTTAAGTGCATTTCTAGTTTTATATGTTTGACATTTATAATACGCATGGCTAGTTGAAATTGATTGGAAATCATGTATGTTGATGTAAATGTGTAGTAACTTTGCTACTAAGATTCTTGAAATCTCATTCTTTCAAATAATAACATCCCTAGGGACAATATCATGTAAGGATAAAAGCAAGATGGTGGAAGCATGCAGAATTTGGTGGTATATGATTCAAGGAGGCTATGGAAAGTTATGTATGTATGGATGCAAGTTGTATGACAATTGTATGTAAATATCCATATTATGAAGCATGATGTATGTGCTGTGTAGATATACCAAGTATGCTATGTTATTATGCAAATTAATTAGATGCATAAAAGCATGCAAAAGAATCAAAAAGGGTTCCAAAGCCCTTATTAAAGAGCAAAGTTGAGGTAACAGTGAAAAATAGCAATTGAAGTCCAATGATATGAAATTTTCTAGTTAAATACTACACATTTCAAGCTTTAAAATGAGCTAAAGTTTAGTAAATTTGGATGTACAGATAAAAAGTTGTGATTTTCCAAAGTTGAGGGAAAAAGCTGAAAAATAGAAAAATGACCAAATGAACAATGTTTTATTCAAGCAATAAACTGTATTAATTGGTCAAGAAATTGGTCGAAGAGATATTTTTCCCCTATAGAGGACTTCATAAGCTTCATTTAGAGACTTGAACCACTTGATCTCGATTTTTTTATATTTAGTTATGATTTTTCAAATTTGGCTAAAAATATGGAATTACCAAGTGAACAGTACCCATGAACAGTACTTGGCCCAAAGTTTTAACTTTTCACTTGGTTGGCTAATTCTAAGAATTTGATGGTCATAAAGTGGTTCATAACTAGTCTCTAATATAAAGTAAATCACACTAAGGAAGGTTTTACATTTGGTGGTATCAGAGCATGATTATGGCTAGATAGAAAATGTTATGCTCTGGAATTGTTTATTATTTGTATTGGACATGTTGGCATGTTATTTAATATGAGTGGTTGAGTGCATTAATTGGAAAGATGAGCTAGAAAAGTACAGAAGTGGCTCATAATTAGTATCTAATATAAAGTAGACCACGCTAAGGAAGGACTTATCCTCAGTGGGTAGCTGGACTGATAATTGAAGCAAGTACTGCCCTCATAAGCTTTACTCATTCCTCCTTGTCACTTTAGAGCTCTTCTTGTGGCCTCATATTTCTTAGAACATCTCTTTATTTCTATCTCTATCATATTACTTTGGTTGTTACTTATCCTCAGGCCACCTTTGATCTGCTATGTCTCTAGCCAACTCAACTCATTCCCCATCGTTTCTTTGTGATCCGACTACACCACAGATTATAAAACTTTGTCGTTGTCCAGCCTTGAAAAGGGATCAAAAAAATTGTGATTTCCAAGGATTGCACATGGTGCAACCCTAGGGTTGTTCTTTACAGAGGTTTGTATACCACTAGATTTTAGCTTGTGTTAAAGTTCGCTTAGCAAATGAAAACCGTTTTTGTTTCAAAATTGCTATGTACCTAAAGGCTAAATACAAAGTAAAATCTCTTTTTGGTTATTTTTGAATTATGTGGAAGCATCAAAACAGATTGAGGTATAAAAGATGTGGGATAATGGATTTCCTCTTGAAAATGAATTAGGTCATCATAGTTCACAAAATATGAGGGAAAGTGTTAGTTTTCCCACTAAGTTTCATAATGAAAACCCCAACAACTCGCTGGGTAAGAAATTCCATGTAATGAACTTCATTCCATGAAACCCTTTAAAAAACACTTAGTGTGTGTACGGAAGTGACAAAGTGAAAAATTCAACTCAACACAACATTGCCTCTTAAATCAAGCATCACTAGGAAGATAGAAGAGAACAACAAAGATCTCATTGAATAGGTAGAAGTGAGACTTCACCCTACCATGTCAAACACAAAGCAAGTTCAATACACAAAAAATCCAAGTTTGAGTCGACCGAGACCAAGTATTTACGTACAAATTACAAGTTCTAACTCATAAACTAAGTAATCCATAACATAAATACAGATTGAAAACTAATACTCCCCTCTCAGAACTTCGAACTCAGACCATCTTCATCATCTTCAAGAGGAAGGGAGATGTTCAGCTACTCATTTGAAGTGAAATCGGACTCTGAATGGGTGATTGGAGGTGCATGGCTGGATTAGGGTTGAGATGAGGGTTGTGGGTAGAGAGAATATGAGAGAAGATGAGATATGGTGTGTGTTTCTGCCTCCACTTCGTTCTCTCTTCTAAAAGTTACCCTAATTAGCATATACCAACCATCCAGGGTCAGATCCAAGAAAACAGATTGGGTTTATTTCCATTTGGAGTATAATCTAGTGCTGATGCGTGATATTCCCATTTGGTTTTCAAGAGTCACTGCTACAAAAGGTACTTTTTACGCCCTATTTTTAACCCAATTGGCGCCCTTTCTAAGGGAGGCGTGTATGTGAGGGAAGTAGAAAGTTAGGGCCTAAGGCGCCCTACATCATGAAAGGCGTCGTAGGTAAACCTACGTCGCCCTATATTTGAAGATAGGGCGCTGTAAGGTAACCATACGGCGCCGTATGGTTACCCTACGGCGCCCTATATTGCGAAATAGGATGCCGTAATTTGTACCCTATGGCGCCCTATATTCAAATATAGGGCCCCGTAGGTGTATTTTTTTTATAAAAAAAATCCTTAGTGGCAAAACTCCACAGTGCACATTCACACGCAAATGCTCCCAACCATTTGAGTGGACTCCAAACTGAACTCATGGGAAGCTGGAAAGATGTAGATCTAAGCAAGATCTGTGAATCTTGTGCTGGGAAGACGCCATCATCATGGTTTCCTCGTCTTCCCCGTTTGCGGAAGAAGACATTTATGGATGCCACGATCCTAAATGTAAGAACTTTTGTAAGTCAAAAAAGGTTACTGGTAGAGTTTAACATACGATTAAATTGCAATTCGTGTATAATATTTGGAATCAAGAAAGTCAAGCTACCTTGACGGCAAGAAGTGCTAGAGCAAAAGCACTCCCTTTCTCAACCTCGTGCTCAAATGGCTTCTGACCAGGATCATCTTCACTCAAAGGAGGCTCTTGAAGATGCTTAACCAAAGCTGGAATTGCGCCTCCTTCAACAA
>JANTPZ010096764.1:0-16658 GCA_025593235.1 Vachellia pachyceras | reverse complement strand
CAATAAGGAGTGACAATTGGAACATGTTCAGTGGAAAGAGTATCGATTGCTTGACACAGATAGACCATACAAATACTTCTCATTAACTTGTTAACTTGTTTCATACATACTAGTTATGTACTCCCTCTGGTTTCATAATTGGAGTAAATTACAGCTAACTATCTCATTAGAATTTGAAAGATGTGGCTAAATCATTAATTTTGTTTATAAATGGAATACAACATCATCATTACCATCATCATCGATTCTTCTGAAACCACCCGTATTTAAATAAAAAAAATTTCATATTAAAATGCTATATATTTTTGTTAAATGTAGACCGGTACTCCATGAGCATGTAAGTATCTCTCCAACTTTCATATTAAAAAAATCTTTCAAGCAATGGCATTTATTTTTATTAAATTATAGGAATCAATATTTTAAGTTAAATGAAATTTGAGGGATCAAAGCCATTATTTTAAACTTGAGAGACTAAAACAAAAAATAATGGCAAACTTGAGGGAATAAAACTAGTATGAATCCATGGTCCTACTCATGCGTAAGTAATATTCTTTCATGTAGAGTTGGTCCTACATATATAAGTAGCATTTTGTATTGTCTAAAAATCTAATGTACTTTTTTTATTTTCAGCCCAATTAATTTACATATCTCTCCTATTTCTTTAATTTTCTCATTCATTCTCTCTATTATCATCTCATAAATAAGAGTATATTTTTTAAAAAAATTATTTTATTACATACTTATTGCTTCTACTACAAGTATAAAACGAAAAAAAAAATTGATATTAAGAGTTATGCTTTGGAATTGAGAATTGACAATACAAAATATGAATGAATAAAAGAGAGACATTGATGCTTCCTGTAAGTTAACATCTAATAATATCAACGAGAGGACACTTTTTGGTTACTACTTCTTGAACATGAAGCAATTTCTGTACTTGTTTTTGAAAAGTTCATTGAGGTCAACGAGGGAACTATTGTTCTTTGCAATTTTAACCATGATGGAGAGATTAGCGGAAGCTTTCTGATCTTGCAGAGGAAGAAGAAAGCTTACCCCTTTCCTTGAGCTTTTACAGACGATAGCGATTTTCTCCATATTTGAAGCCCTGTTTATGAGGTGCTTCGCAAAATCGGCTTTAAGTTGGTGGCCTGTAAATCCTATGATAGACACAAACTTGATTTTCTCCAAAGCATCGGATGTTGCATATCAGCATCAGGGTTGAACTTTGAACCTCTGCAGACCTGTGGATATATATATATATATATATAATTACTGTGTAGCATCGTAGTTTAATTAATTAATTAGGATGTGTACTCATATTTATAAAACTTCAAAATTTAACCTTATTAATTTTTATGATACTGGTTAATGGTGGGTCAATGGAAGGTGGAAGAATTATCCATGTACGATTGAAGATGTTTTTATATTCATTCAGGGTTCGTTTAAGCTTTCAACATGTATTTGCTAAATTTCACTCGTAATTTACATAACCTAGCTTGTGAATATTAAATCCTTATAACAACATATTATAAAATGAAATTTCGGAACCTGTTTGTATTTAATTTTCTCACTTGGTGCCTATAGATATAATTTTTTTTGTACTTTTGAAAATAATTAGAATTGAAAATATATTTTTGATTATTTCAACAAATTTTCCTTCAAAAGGATGATGCATAATCTATTAAAAAATCAATATAATCCTATGATATTGATAAAAGCAGCTGCATTTGTAATATAATGGAGGTCTTCGTCAAACTCAATCAAAAAGATATGAGCCCTTTAATGAAGCTTTAATAATGAGGGAAATTTTGGCAAATAAGCATTAATGACTCTCAAAGTTACTTCAGCGAAAGACGAAAGAGTCATTTTAGAAGGCACATGTAATAGGGACTAGAGGGAGTACTACTTTATTCTGTTTTACTGTATTGCAGAATTTCCCCATCAACTGTTCCATGATTCATGAGAAGTGCCTTTGTTTATCTGATTAGATGACTAGTATTGTGAGACTGATTTTCAGGCTGTTCTTTGCTACAATTGCTATTATTATTGGTGCAAAAAGTTACACTGATTTTCAGACTGGTAATCGGTAATTTTCAGATGAAGGGTTACACAAAGTCTTTTACTTGGGATTGCATCGAAGTGGACTCATTACTTTAATTTTCACTTGAGTTTATGTGCATGCACTGTGCTTGAAGTCATATTTATTGTTCTTGTTGACGATCTCTTTCATAAGCAATTCGTCCTGTTTGATTTGTGACAACGCACGTGGTGGTTAGCATGTGGTTATTGTAATTATAATTTGAAGGTAAATGTTGTGCTTGTAATAAGATACAAAGATGATGATATGCTCTTTATAAACATTTGTATAAATATGTTATTTGTTTATTCATATGGCCTTACAATCATTCTGAGTGTAATTAGATGCATGGCTGAAAAGGGAACAATGATCTTATTAGACTCGCTTTGATGTGTTGTATGGAGTATAAAAAGTGAGTAGAACTATCAATAGGAGGGGGAGCCAGTGGAAGGAGCTTTGTCTGATTAATTAGAAGGCCTTGCAACTTGCAAGCTCGAAAGCGTGTGAATGTAGAGAATGCCTCTAGACCATTAAAATTTGGGTCAAGATGTATTTAACATTATGAAGTATTTTTTGGGTGCATCCAGCATCCTATAAAGTATTTTGAAGTTGTAGGTGCACCTAAAATAGTGCTTCATGATGCATAATGTATAAGAACAAAAAAAAATAATTTAGAGTGTTTTGGGACATCCAAAAAAAATATTTTAATGTACTAGGTGTACCATAAAATACTGTATGTGGCTGATTTTATCTGAGAAAATACTTTGTAGTGCTGAATGCATCCTAACCCTTAAAAATTTTGATCCAATGTTGTAATAAAAAAAAGGATGGGTAGGGGGAAGGTGTAGAGAAGCCAAGTCATGTATATGAATGGAAAGTCAAGAAAATGGTCATGTCACTGGTTGTTGATTTCCATGCATATAGTTACTATCCATTGACTTCGTTGACTTGTGCGTAGTCCTTACTTTTACAATAAATGTAATATTATATTTTGAAAAAGATCGATATTTTTTATTTATAATTGGCTAATTAAGTAGTAGGCCTTACAAGCTCTGAAGTGTGTAAATGTAGAGAATGCCTCTCGACCATTAAAATTTGAATCAATATGTTCTTGTCAAGAGTTATGATAGAAATATAGTTATCCTTTTTTTTTTTTTTTGCAAACTGAAAAACAATGGCCATGATACTAGTTGTTGATTTCTATGCACGTCGTTACTATTTACCTGTGTTCCTTCTGCGTAGTCCTTATTTTTTTTTTTACAATGTATGTAATGTTATATTTTGAAAAGGACTAATATTTTTTATTTATAATTGTATTTTTCATTTTAAGTTTAATAATATATTTTTTATTTATAATAATGTATCTACCTAAGGAATTGAAGGCTGAAGCATGAAGGATCAAATGATTAATTTTTTTATACATTTATATATTCTTGTTCCGGCTAAAAATATTATATTAATAGTGTAGATAAACACATGACAGAGAGACTATAATAGTATAATTAAATTAAATATAACCCTCTAAAATTTGGAATAGGTGACATGTATTTTCCACATCAGAAAATAAAAGGTAAAGGGAAAAGAAAAATAAAGTCTTCTGAAAACCATATATGTGGCCATGAAACTTGTCACCAGATTCCAATTCCCATGCACGTTGTCGCTTCCCATTGACTTTATTGACCTGTGCTACTTCTACGTAGTCCCACCCCCTGCCGCCGGCGAGCAAGTGGCTCCTCAATATCATCCTCTTGACCACCAAGCTGCTCCACAAGGTATATTTTTAGGTGTACATTACCACTTTTTTTTTAAAAAAAAATATATCATCACCTTTCTATTTAATCAAAATTATTAAGGCCTCCTTTTTTATTTTAAAAATTTATATGCATCTTCTTTAAAATTAAATCATATATATACATATATTGCACAAATACCTCCCTTCTCATTTTGGCCATATCACAATGTTAATTAGTTTTCTTATTATGGATTTTTATTTTGCAATAAATTTAAATGATTAATCTCGTTTATTTATTAAAAGTTAGTTATGATGTAATTTTTAAATACATATATTGGACGAAAATCTATTACGGCAATGTATATTTACAATTAAATTATAAAATTATATGATAAAACCAAATATTTGAAACCACGTATGTACATGAAATAAAACCAAAATTTGATCAATAATAATATAACAATAATATTGACACAATTACAAAAACTAGACCCCAAGGACCCTTTTGGAGTAGTGCTGAGGTTTTTGTTTTTATTTTAAAATGCAATTTTAAAAACGTATTAGACAAAAATGAGGTTGAGTTAGTTTTTAACATTATTTTAAAACAGATTTTACCCGAATTTCAAAATCACAAAAATAGGTTTTGAGACTTTTGGTTTGTTTTGAAAAATTTATTCCGCTCCCCTTCTACCCTAATCGACAACTTCTGACTGTGAAGGAGATCACGGTAAGCTTTCTTCTATTCTTTTTGTCATTTCTATTATGCATCGGAGGCTTAGATAATCATTCACATCTTCCTTATCCACTTCTAAATGTTATGCGATATAATATTCATATGTTATTTATCTATTATACATAGAATTAATGTGCAATTTTAATAATTAAATTTTACACCAAAAGCGTCTAGCACCATAAATTTTGTGAATGTGTAAAAGTATATATAATGTTATAAAAATGGTGAAAAAATAACACCGGTAATCCAACCAAACGTGGGTTACTTTTTATATGTGGACCCACAAAAGTCAACTTTCTCCCCTCTTTCAGCCACGTCATCTCTTATCCTTGGTTACTTCCTCTTTTCCTCCCGCAGCCAAGCAAAGGATGTCTACGGTGGGGAACTTGATGCCGCCGAGTTTGATTCCAGCCGACGATTTCATTCGTGGCCTGCAAGCTGAGCTGGCGGAACTTCATTGGCGGAGAAGGGGCAGTGAAAGAGAAACGTCGTTGATGGTGGATGAGGATGGGGAGCTGCTGGCGCCGACATCGGCCTGGAGAGCGGCTGAGAAGCTGCACAAGATGGCCCTGATAAGGAAGTCGTTGAATCGAGTTAGCGAGTTGCGGCGGAGAAGGGTGCACCCTTTATTGTCCGAAGCTTTTGAATTTGAATTGCTTTATACCTCAACAGCATCTCAAGTGATTAGGCGGGGACAAGGATGGCCGACTACTGGCTTCTGCGTATTTCTGTTTCTAACTTGCTGATGTGGTAAAGGGAGGATATTAGGGGAAGCAGAGGAACGGCTTCTTCTCTTTCAATACTAGCTACCAGTGAACACTCTTCTTATTCATTTTTCAGACATGGTGGAAATCATGTAAGTTAGCAGTGTTTTCACTCTTTCAGGCTTTATCTAAACGAGTTGTTCAACTGTGTTTAATATAAATATCTTGAGTGTGAGCTACGAAGCCATTATCCAAGGGGGCTAGCCCAAAAAATATGGGAGCGGTTGCAATTAAATATGATAAATTATTGTGAGATTTTGGATAACTTTCTTGGTTCTTGATTCCCTCTCTTGGTCAGCCTTCTCCTTCTCCTTCTGTTTTGTCTCCATACTTGTCTTCTTCCTCTTCAGCTTCGGGCTCTGTTTTGAGCTCTGCCTCTGGTTCTTCCGTCTCCTGGGCCAGCCGCAAGGATAAGAGATGACGTGGCTGTGAGTGAGGGGAGAAAACTGACTTTTGTGGGATCACAGATAAAAAGCAACGGAGGTTTGGTTGGATAACAGTGTTGTCTTTTTTGCACTATTTTTATAACGTTATGTGTATTTTTGCATCTTTACAAACTTTATGGTATCAGACGTTCCTAGAGTAAAACTTAATTGTTAAAATTGCACCTTAACACTTATATACACAAACGAAACGATTATTTTTGTGAGATATATTTCATTTGGTACATGTTTGCAAAAGAATAAAAGAAATTTTATGTAATAATCTCAAGGACTCTGCAATACAGGTGTATGTTCATTCATCGGTTATTTTTTTATATAATCTAGCATATGCTTTACCAAAATACCTTGATGAATGAAATAGGCATTATTTGTGTGTCTTTGTTCATAATTTTGAGAGGCGTTATAAGGCAGCTCTGCTTGCAAAAAAGGCTAATTAATGAAGCTTGGTTACATAGAGAATATATATATATATATATATATATATGCTCGGTTTGACTTTTATGCTATTTGATTTTTTGATGATTTTTTGTTTTGTTTTGTGACACTAATTAATTAATATATGCTACTTAATTGCTTTTGATAAAATTTCATTTGTGCTTTTGATTCATGCCATGGAGAAGAGCGTCTTCCTTGTTGGATTGGCATTGATTGGATATTGTAAGTAATATTAAATCTGGTTCTTAATATTACCCTCAATTAACCTTTTCTGTAGATTAAATAATCTAAATAAATTAGTATAATTATCAATTTTTTATAAACTAATCTTTTTTTACTTATAATTGATATATGATTTAATGGTACACAAAATTATTTCATAACATATATAAATTCAAATTTCACAATCTTCCTTAAAAAAGTTAACTGGAGTACATGGTGTATAATAATTTACATTTCACATCAATTAAACTTTTAGGTGCATAATAATCATACGTATAAGTTTTTTTATATCAATTTGGATAGTGTTGAATGTTTTGACCACCATGTGTGTTATAGCCTCAGATTCTGCTAGAGCTTGTTGCGTCTAGCTATCTTCGTTTTACTACCTTGTGCATGTTCTTTTACTCAACCTTCCTTTTCCTTCTATTCTTTTTTATTCAAATCTCAATTCACAAAGTACTATGATTTTCTAGGAAAATTTTCAAAAAATTACCCTTGAAATTTCAACAAGAAAAATCAGTGACTCCAATTTCAATAAGATCAAATCAGTCCACATGTACTAAAATGGAATTTGGAAATGTTGTGTTTTTGTAGTAGAATATGTTAATAAAATGAATCAAGTGTTATAAATATTATGCAATGGTGGCCTTTTTAAATTAAATGATCTAAATGCACTACAAAATAACCGTACGTTGATTGCCATCGAGATTAGCTACGGTAACGAATGCAGTGAGCATGTAGTAAGTATCCGTTTTATATTTCTGGCCAAAAACGTATCCATTTTATACTAAGGTAGTACAAAAAAGTGAGGGGCATTATGGTAAAAGCTACATTTCAAAATTCCATTCAAGTACATGTAGACTAACTTGAAATTACTGAAGTTAGAGTCAATGACTTGTCCTTCTCAATATTTTCATGGTACTTCTCTACATCCCCCCATTCTCTATTTTAGGTAGTTTTTTCCATGAAGTTTACACAACATGCAAACCTACGATGCAATTGCAATAATGACATCCTTGTGTGGTTTTATATATATATGTATAGGGTTCATGAGTAGATTTAGCTCGGAAGGTTTTTTTTTATTAGGAAGAATATTACCCAGAAAGCTTTTTGAATCAAGTCTTTTTATCATTAAAAATGTAAACAATCATTAACATCAATTTTTAACAATCAATATTTTTTTTAATAGAATAAGATAACTTTACTCTATTTTGAAACTTCTGGAACAATATTCCTGTAAAAAAACTTTTAGGACTATATTGCTCATGAAAAAAAACTTCATCGGCAAATGCACCCAATCCTTCCTTAGATGGTTATCTATGCATCACATTTGACCCTCTTTCTTTACCGTGGGTTCGTTTAAAAATGAGATAGAGAAGTACTTTTACCTAAGTCAAGGTAAATATTTAAAGAAGATTATCTCGTTTTATGTAAAAAAATATTGTTAAACATGTGTTTGCCTTGTTTAAACGCGTTTCCAAACAGGCCTAGTTATGCCATGGCAACCACTTTTTGTTGTTTATATATATAGTGCCTAGTATAAACCTTCACGTAAACAAAAAGAGACCATTATCGTTTGTCATCAACATCTCCTTATTTATATATATATATATATAAGGAGATGTTGATTACAAACGATAATGGTCTCTTTTTGTTTACGTGAAGGTTTATACTAGGCACTTCCTTGGTTTGCCTTGGTACATTGGGGCTATACTTGCCTGTCTCAAAATGGATCGCCGAGAGAAACCCGGATTAGTTGCTTGTGCTATCGCTGTAAGTGATTAATTACCCTTTCATTCAAGCAAATTTCAGTTTTTTTGGGAACTTTGTGTATATTTTTGCCCATTTAGAAACTTTGTGACTATTTTTATCCCTTAATCATACCCTTTCTTAAAAAAAAAACGCTCCTGCAATTCAAGGAAACAATTTTTGCCTTGTAATAATTTTTGTAATGTCTCATATTGTATTAAAAAAATAACACTTGCCATTTGACATGAAATTTTAAGTATTTTATAATTTTTACCTAAAAAAGACATGGCTTAATAAATATTTTAAATTCTTTCTTTCTACATTTTATATTTTTTATTATTTTATTTTGAGTATTTTAATATTTAAAATTACATGTCAAATATCTAATTTATTTGGTGTTCGAGTCTCTTCCTCTGTTACACTATAATATTGCAGCGTCCCCCCCCCCCCAAACAAACTGTTCCGTTATATTTAAATATAACTCATGCGGAAGTGCCTTTGTTCATCTGATTAGATTTATAACTAGCCTTTGTGAGATTGATTTTGCAGGCTGTTCTCAACACATTTATGATTGTCATATTATTGTATCATCAGTGTGGTACATCATAACATGGTGGCTCTGCTGCTTGAATAAGTTTGATATATTGTACTGAACTGGGCTGTACTTGCAAGAATAATTAGTGGTTAAACATGTTTGTTTTGATATTTAATTACTTTTGAAAGTCGTATATGAAGTACAAGTATGTTTCATGCATTTTAATATTGCATATCCCACTTGACAATCTCATTTTGCCATCCTTTTATGGTCATTTGAATTGGACTAATAGTTACTACAACCTTATGTCTCACCCATGATTTTATAAAACATTTTTTCTTGGGATCGCATCAAAGTAGAGTCATTAGAGAAATATTTATATACTCCCCAATGTTATCTCTAATGAAAATATTTCAAGTGTATTTTTCTTATGGGTTACACCACAAACTTTTATTATGAAAGGTCATGGAGAGAAATAAATAATCAAGCGAAATTTATAGGATGTAAGGTCAACAATGAATAACAATTGAAATATTTTTATTGGAAAGAGTATTTATGACTTAACACTCTAGGAATACACAAATATTTCTCGAGTTATTAATGTGTTTCATATATACTAGGTACTCACTTTGGTTTCATAATTAATTAATTAGAGTAAAGCACATTTAACTATCTCATCAGAATTTGAAAGATGTGGTAGAATCATTGATTTTCTTTATAAATGGAATACATCATCATATTCATCATCATCATTGATTCTTCTGAAACTACCCATATATAAATAAAAAAATTCTTATTAAAATGGTATATATTTTTATTAAACGTAAACTGGTACTCCATAAGCACGTAACTATATCTCCAACTTTCATATTTAAAAAAAAAATCTTTCAAGCTATGACCAAATGTAAACTACATCATCACAATACATGTTCCCAATAGAGAAAGTAACAAGGCATTGTTAATAGATATTTATCTCGCTTCCAGCGTTAAGCCAATGAAGCTTGTAAGGATACGGATAATAATGCATTGGTAACTTCAATTTCTACACCATGTGGTTAGACACTACATTTTCATAGCTCTCACTATCAATAATGACATTACAAACTTTGCCTTGGGGAGTGCAACATATGTGAAAAATGTTGTGTTGTAACTAAAGCTCTTTTTCACTATAGTTGCATGCAAATTTTGTCTAATCATCAAAACCTCACCTTAATCTGTTGGTGTAATCTCCTTATCATATACTGGCTTGGCTTCATAAGCTATTGCCTCCTCTTCATGTTCTTTAGGTATTTCATACACCTGCCCTTCCTTAATGGTGACAACCTTCGGTTGGGACAATCTGCGGCAATGTGGAGGAATCCCTGGTATTTGAAGAATTTGATCACATTGGAGCTATAATCCTTGGTTGTGTATGGCTTGTCTTGGTAATTGGCCTGTTGAAATTCTGTCTCACGATCCATTAGAGGAAGAAGGTTGGAAAGAATTTAATATTCCTCACTAATTGGGAATTTTAGAGAGGAATATCTAAGTCGTCGCTAATTTTTCTCGCTAATTTGGACATTAGAGAGGAATTTAATATTTATCGCTAAATTCCTCGCTAATTGAATTATTTAGAGAGGAATTTCAAAATCGTCACTAATTTTTCTTGTTAATTTGTGATTTTTTAGTAGTGGTATAAATATGATTATGCTCTTTATTAACATTCTGTGTAATTATATGCATGGCTGAAGAGGGAACAATGATCTGATTAGACTCGCTTTGATGTGTTGTATGGAGTATAAAAAGGTGAGTAGTACTATCAATGGGAGTGGGAGCCACTGGAAGGAGCTTTGTCTAATTAAGTAGAGACACCATTAAAATTTGGGTCAAGATGTGCTTGCCAAGAATTATGAGTTTATGACTGAAAGATATTTATCTTTTTTTTTTTTTTTGCAAACTGAAAAACAAATGGCCATGAAACTAGTTGTTGATTTCCATGCACATCATTACCTTCTATTGACCTCGCTGACCCGTGTTGCTTGGGCGTAGTCCTTATTTTTTTACAATAAATGTAATATTATATTTTAAAAAAGACTAATATTTTTTATTTATAATTATACTTTTCATTTTAAATTTAATAATATATTTTTTATTTATAAGAACATATTTGCCTTAAGGAATTGAAGGTTGATGATCAAATGATTAATTTTTTATACATTTATATATTCTTGTTCCGGCTAAAAAATGATTTTAATAATATAGATAAACACATGACAGAGAGACTATAATAATATAATTAAATTAAATATAACCCTCTAAAATTTGGAATAGGTGAAATGTATTTTTCCACCTCCGAAAATAAAAGGCAAAGGGGGAAAACAAAGTCTTTTGAAAGGCATATACGTGGCCATGAAACTTATCACTGGATTCCAATTCCCAAGCACACGTCGCTTCCCATTGACTTCATTGACTCTGTGTTGTTTCTACGTGGTCCTCACTTCGTTGATTATTTCTACATAAATTAAAGAATCAAACCCAAAACTTTGGAAAACCAATAGCCAGAGTCTCATAGACTAAAAGAAGAAGATGAGCAAAAACAACAATGCTGAAGCTGTCTCCGCGACCACCAGAAGGGCTCCTTTGAGGTCTCCTCCAACAACCGGCCGGTGACTCAGCCGGTCCCACCTCCTGCCACCGGCTACCCACTGGCTCCTCAGTATTATCCTCAAGACCACCAAGCTGCTCCACAGGGTATATTTTATGTGTCCGTTCCCACTTGTTTAAAATACATCATCACCCTTCCTATTTAATCAAAACTATAGAGGCCTCTTTTTTATTTTGAAAATTTATATGTACCTTCCTTAAAATCAAATCATATATATAGAGCACAAATACCTCCCTTCTCATTTTGGCCATATCACAATGTTAATTAGTTTTCTTATTATAGATTTTAATTTTGCAATACATTTAAATGATTTAATTTTTAAATACATATGTTGGATGAAAATGTATTACGGCAATGTATATTTACAATTAAATTATAAAAATATATGATTAAAACCAAATATTTGAAACTACCTATGTACATGAAATAAAATCAAAATTTGATCGATAAGAACTAACAATAATATTGACCCAATTACAAAACTAAAATACAGTAGATTGGACTACAAACTAGACCCTAAAATTTGAGTGGCTTCATAAACTAATCTCAATTAAAAATCAAAATTTTTTACTTATTATTTATCCATTATAATATTGCTTAATCCACTTCTAAATGTTATCTGATATAATATTTATCTATTATATATAAACGAAACAATTATTTTTGTGAGATATTTCATTTGGTATATGTTTGCAAAAGAATACAAGAAATTTTATGTAATAATCTCAAGGACTCTGTAATACAGGTGTATGTTCATCCATCAGTTTTTTATATAATCTAGCATATATTTTACTAAAATACCTTGATGAATGAAATAGGCATTATTTGTGTGTGTGTGTGTGTGTGTTTTCATAATTTTGAGAGGCATTATAAGGCAACTCTGCTTGCAAAAATGGCTAATTAATGAAGCTTATTTACATCGAGAATAAATATGTATGTATGTACATGTTTATTTTGAATTTTATGTTATTTATTTTTGATATTTTTTGTTTTGTTCTGTGACACTAATTAATTAATATATGCTACTTAATTGCTTTTGATAAAATTTCATTTGTGTTATTGATTCATGTTTTGCAGGAGAGCGTCTTCCTGAAGATATTGGAATTGGCTGGAAATTGTAAGTAATATTAATTCCAGTTCTTAATATTATCCCCAATTAACTTTTTCTGGAGATTAAATAATCCAAATAAATTGGCATATTTATCATTTTTTAAAATTAATTTTACTGATATATAATTTAATGATACACATGAGTATTTTATAAAATACTATAAAGTAATTTACTTTATTTTCACAATCTTCCTATAAAAAGTTAACTGGAGTACATGGTGTATAATAATTTACATTTCACAACATGGAACTTTTAGTTGCATAATAATCATACATATAAGTTTTTTTTAATCAATTTGTTTGGATAGTCTTGAATGTTTTGACCACCATGTGTGTGTTATAGGCTCAAATTCTGCTAGAACTTGTTGCGTCTAGCTATCGTGCATATTTGGGAATCCTGTTTTCGCAATGGACACGCAAGACAAGATTAAAAACATCTTGGAATCCATAAAAAGTATCTCGAAGTCCATAAACTCATTTCTCCCAACGAATTTTTAAACACACATATCTTCTTTTTACTGCCTTGTGCATGTTCTTTTACTTAAGCTTCCTTTTCCTTTTATTCTTTTTTATTTAAATATCAATTCAGAAAGTACTATGATTTTCTAGGAAAATTTCCACAAAAAATACCCTTGAACTTTCAACAAGAAAAATCAGTGACATCAATTTCAATAATATCAAATGGAATTTGGAAAAGTTGTGTTTTTGTGCTGCCCATTACCTTTTTTTCTTTTTGTTTTTATAAGCCACGTCAATATTTTTTAGTATTGTATGTTAATAAAATTAATCAAGTGTTATAAATATTATGTAATAGTGGCCTTTTAAATTAAATGATCTAAATACACTATAAAATAACCGTACGTTGATTGCCATCGAAATTAGCTACAGTAGCAAATGAAGTGTAGTAAGTATCCATTTTATACTTTCAGCCAAAAAAAAAAAGTATCCGTTTTATGCTTTAGGAGTACCAAAAAAAAAAGTGAGGGGCATTATGGTAAAAAGAACATTTCAAAATTTCATGTAAGCACATGTAGACTAACTTGCAATTATTGAAGTTAGAGTCTTACCTTCTCAATACTTTCATGGTACTTTTCTACATCCCCCCATTCCCTATCAAATTTGTACGTAGTATTTTTACCTGAGGTTTACACAACATGCAAAACTACGATGCAGTTACAATAATGTCATCCTCGTCTGGTTATATATACATTTGCCATATAGAAGATTTACGTGTAGATTTACTCGGAAGTTTTTTTTCTCAAAAAAAAAATGTTACTCTAATAATTTTTAAATGGAACATTTTTACTATTAAAAATGTAAATAGTCATCAACATCAACTTTTTAACTGTCAACGTTTATTTTTTAATTGAATGAAATAACATTGCTTCATTTTAAAATTTTCGGGGTAATATTGCAGGAGAAAAACTTCCTGGGCTACATTATCCATGAAAGAAAACTTTCAGGGTAAATGCACTGAATTCTTCCTTGCGTGGTTGTGGTTATTTATGTATCACATTTAATTCTCTTTCATCTGATTATGCCTTGCCAACCACTTTTTGTTGTTTATATATACATATATAGATATATATATTGAGTTGTTGATTCCAAACGATAATTGTCTCTTTTGTGTACGTGAAGGTTTATATTTGGCTTCTTACTTGGCTTGGCTTGGTATGTTGGGGCTATAATGCTTTGCTGTTGCAAAAGGGATCGCCGAGAGAAACCCGGATTAATTGCTTGTGCTATCGCTGTAAGTGATTAATTGCCCATTCATCCCTTTACATTTCATTCAAGCAAATTTCAATTTTATGCATGCTATATGAATCACTAGGCTAATTTCATTCAAGCAAATTTCAATGTGTAAAAATCTCAAGAAATTGTGAACTCGCATTAGATCCTTTTTATGCCTTGTGGGATCCCCTTTTTGGAACTTTGTGTATATATTTTGCCCATTTACAACCTTCGTGAGTATTTTTATCCCTTGATCATATCCAAATTTCACCTTTATGACACTACTATAAAAATGCTATTTAGTGACGGAAAATCTGTCGCTAAGTGGCTATTTTCCGTCGCTAATTTTTTTGTCGCTAAATGGAATTTTTCTGAAGGAAACTAGCCATTTAGTGATGGATTTTTTCCATCGCTATTATATTTGACTTGATTCTTTTCCTCTTTGAAGTATTGATCTACTTAGGTGAGCCTTTTGAGCATTATGCTCTATGGTACTCACGTCTATTCACCAAAGGTCTCTTTGTTTTCTTGGCTATAATACATAAGAACCTCCATATTTTAAGTCAATCGCATGTCACTTTCCTGATTTTTAAAATTGTAAATTAATAACTTTGACATTTCATATTTTAACTAAAGCAAACTCACCTGCCATTCAAGGAAACATTTTTTGCTTTCTAATAATTTTTATAACATGTCATATTGTATAAAAAATTTTAAGTATTTTATATAAAAAATGCATGGCTTGATAAATATTTGAAATTCTTTCTTTCGCATTTTATTTTTTTTATTTTTATATTTTAAGTATTTTAATATTTAAAATTACATGTCAAATATCTAGTGTTATTTTTTAAATGATATGAAATACAACAAAAATTATGACATGCAAAAAGGGTTAACTTTAATGGTGGCAAGTTTACGGTCAAACTCAATATGAAAGTTTATGTTCCTTAATTTAAACTTTTGACGATCAGGAAAATGATGTGCAATTGAACCAAAATCTAGAAGAGCTTTATATATTTAAACATCTTTTTTTTTTTAAAAAAAAATAGAGGTTTAGACACTTAATAATCTTATATCACAGATGAACTAACCTACAGCCTTCCACTCATCGAAGAGCATTCAAGGCCATTAGGGTAAAACCTGGCCATTGACTCTTCCTCAAAATTTTAAAATGATATGAAGTTTTAAAGCTCCATAACAACAACTAAGAATATGTCTAGTTTGGTATTCGAGTCTCTTCCTCTGTTACACTATAATATTGCAGCATTTCCCCCAACAAACTTTTCCATTACATTTAAATATAACTCATGAGGAAGTGCCTCTGTTTATTTGATTATATTTCTAACTAACATTTGTGAGATTGATTTTGCAGGCTGTTGTCTACACAGTTCTGATTGTCATTTTTGTATCAGTGAAGTACCAGTGAAGTATTATAATTAATTTCCGGTAAGATTGGCTCTGCTGCTTGAATAAGTTTGATGTATTGTACTTAACTGGGTTGTATGTACGAGTTAACGAGTGGTTAAATATGGTTCTTTTGATATTTAATTACTTTTGAAAGACATATATAAAGTGCATGTATGTTTCATACTTTTAATATTGCATATCCCACTGGACACTCTTATTTTGCCATCATTGTATGTTCATTTGAATTGGACGGATAGTCACTAGAACCTTATGTCTCACCCACGGTTTTATACAACATTTTTCCTTGGGATCGCATCAAAGTAGGGTTATTATAGAACTATTTATATACTCCCGAAATATTATATACTCCCCAACCTTTAATAAAAATATTTCAAATGTTTTTTTTCTTTTGGCTTACGCCACATACTTTTATTATAAAATGTTATAAAGAGAGATAAATAATCAAGAGAAATTTATAAGATGTAAGGTGAATAAGTAATGACAATTGAAATATTTTTACTAGAAAGAATATTAATGATATAACACTCCAGCAGTATATAAATATTTCTCGAGTCATTAATGTGTTTCTTACATACTAGGTACTCCCTCTGGTTTCATAATTCATTAGAGTAAAGCACATCTAACTATCTCATTTGAAAGATGTGGTTAAATCATTGATTTTGTTTACAAATGGAATACATCATCATCATCGATTCTTCTGAATCTACCCATGTACAAATAAAAATTTCTTATTAAAATGGTATATATATTTTTATTAAACGTAAACCGGTACTCCATATGCACATAACTAGATCTCCAACTTTCATATAAAAAAAATGTTTCAAGCAATGACCAAAGTAAACTACATTGTCCCCACTCCAACTTTCATATTAAAATGGTATAGATTTTTATTAAATTATAAAAATCTATGTTTTAAATAAAATAAAATTTGAGGGACCAAAGTCATTAGTTTTAAACTTGAGAGACTAAAACTAAAATAATATCAAACTTGAGGGAATTAAGCTTGTATGAATCCATAGTCCTATATATGCATAAATAATATTCTTTCATATAGA
>JANTPZ010096758.1:0-14033 GCA_025593235.1 Vachellia pachyceras | reverse complement strand
AAATGATAAAATATCTCAAACTTAGCATTAATTCCTTTAATTTCTTATTAACACAAATATGCTCTAATTGACTCATTTAAGCTCAAATAACATACCAAGAAGTCAATATTAAGTGAAATTTCTTCATACAAAATATGTATTTATCAGTGTGTTTATGGTATGGTTTTATGTGATGAATGTGTTGCGATATTTGAAAGTTATCATGTTTGATCTTTTGTATGATTGTGTGGATTGTGGTTGTTCAACTTGTTTCCCTATTATTTGTGTATTCCATTATCAGTCCTACAAATTTTGGGGGGAAATTCTTTTTAGGTGAAGAGAGTTTTAACGTATTAATTTTTATTTAAAGGATTTAATTATTATTAAAAAAATAATTATTTCATGATAAATATAATTTATCATGTAACTATTTGAGAAAAAGAATTTATCTAAAATGTGGATTATAAGAATAAAAATATAAGATGATAAAAAATAGATTTAAAAATAATTGGGATGGAATGACAATGTGTCCGTTTGGGAACGCAGTAGAGAAGTACTTATACACAAGTGAGGTAAATATGTGGAAGAGATTATCTCGTTTTATGGAGAAATACTATTGAACGTACTTTTGGGGAGTAAATAAGTTTTTTTCAAACAAGCACAATAACAGCAAAGAGGAAAAGGTGTTTATTTATATAAAGAAAAAGTAAATAAAAAAGTAAATGACAAAAAAAAAAAAGAAATTGGAAGGGGTGTAGCCCGTGAGGGTACTATTTACCCTCACATCAAATTAGTCATCATCGTTTTGTGCATCTCCGCTCTATTTTTTTAGGGTGTTTAAACATTTCATATTATCACTTACCTGATTTATAATAGGGCAACATATATGCTATAAATTAATTATCGGTTAATGAAATTTTTTGTCAAACTCAATCCTTTTTAATTGTTTTGAAAAGAGGATCTTAGTGGTTTGGAGATTGAAGACAAAGAACTAGCTATTGATAGCTTCTACCATTGTAGGCTTGGTAATTTATGTTATTTTGTCAATGTATATTACCGAACTTATAAGATTTACATATGCTAATTGTTTCTTTATGATCATGACGTGATATTAGATTCATTCTTAATGAATTATCTTTTTGATAGGTTTGAAACCTTAGGCATTCACAGTGGCGGACTCAAGACCCTAATCTGGGGGGTGCAAACTATTTTTTGAGAAAATAAGTAAGGCTTATTTTTAATATCTTTTGAAAAGAATTTGAGTAAAATTTCAGTGGGTTTAAAATTAACAAATGAGTGGATACAAAATAAATTACATAGTACCAATATATATCTAATTTTCTGGAAGTCAGGGGGTGCGGTTGCACCCGCTGCGGGACACATAGGTCCGCCTATGGGCATTCATATGATGAATTATATGGAATTTTATGTTTAATGGGAACCTTAATAATTTATTATTCATTTATTTTAGATGACTTTTGATAATGACTTATGAGCAAGTTTTGTGCGCCGAGTTTGATGCTATATTGTGGTTAATTTGTGGGTACGGTATCTCACCTGTATATCTTGTGCCTTAAATGTCAATGAATTAATATCCATATGTGAAATTTTGATGTTTCATATAACTTGTGCCTTTAATGGGGTTACAATATCCTTTCATGTTTTAGATGGATTGGTGCTTCTTTCGTATGGCATTGTAGAATCTTGTTTAACATATGTGCACGTGAGAAATTGCAGTACTAATAATATTCAACCTAATTCATATAATTAAAATAACTTATAATATCATCTCTATTTTTTTTATTTAAAAGGGTAACTAAGCACTAACATCTTCGAAGTTGTACGTGGGATTGAAACCGTGACTTCCCACTTATACTGGAGTTTCCATACCACTTTATTATAAGGTATTTGGTTAGTATTTATGTTTTAGAAAAATAAAATTATATAATAAAGGTTAAGGAATAAATTATATTATAAATTGGTTAAAATTACAGGAATGGAGTTGCAATGTGTTAAAATTTATGGATAGAGTTACAATCGATCAACACTATAGAAACTAAATTATACCGAGTTAAAGTGCAAAGATATGGTTACAATTCAATCAAAATTATAAAGACAAAAAGATTAATTTTTCTTATTTTAATTAAAATCAATGAAGCAAAATGCTAGACATGTTGGAGAATCCTCACGAGTCCATCAAATGCACTAGATAATATCCAGAAGCTAAAATTATTAACCGTTAAAAACAAAACCTGATGATAAAGATGATAGGAATATGTTTCATATATCAGATGCATATTTGATGTGACTGCATTTACTTTTTTTTATTTTCAAATCTAAAATATACTATAACACGTGCATGATAACGGCAATCTTCTACCTATTGAACAGTTTAATTTTGACGACATATATGCACCGAGTAAATATCTGTAACAGTATTGGATGCTCCATATATATGTTCATATGTAGAAGTGACGGTAAGAGCTAGAAATTGACTAGAATTTGACCAAGTTATATATATGGAATCTGGCTTCATCTCATGGAATACAGATCGCACTTTAATTAAAATCAGTTACAATACTAAAAACATGTCAAAAATCAGCTGAGTAAAATAGTAAAAACTTGTCTTAGAATCATATATATCCACTTGTCGATCAAATGCACAAGATAATTAATATCCAGAAGCTAAAATCATAAACCCTTACAGAGAGTTTCTTTTTTTCGCCGCTGAAAAATAAAGCGTGTCAGTGTGAAGCGGATACAACTACTTTTTCTTATGATCCACACTCAGACTGATCACAGAAAAAAGTAAACAAAATTCACAGTATGTATTTGTAACTCTAATTTTTAGTATATTTTAAATATGTTTAAAGAGTTATCAATATAATTTTAAAAATTCTGAATTTAAAATAGTAAATCTATCCAGTGATGTATTATCTTGAGAATTCATTAAATCATAGCAAATAATAATTTAATTTTTTAGGAATTTTTATTTTTACTTTATTTTATCTTCTTTTATTTTATTATCTTGTTATTTTTTAGGAAATTAAAGACAGAAAATGCTGTAAATGACTCAAGAAAAAAGATTAAAAAATAAAGAAAAGAATGGCAGTGATGGATATATATGTATATATCATAGGATGCAAGCGAACAGATCGAAGGCAACAGACGCAGAGACGTGAGGATACAGAGAAAAGAAGAAAAGTCAGAGCGCCGCTGGAGGAAATTCTTCGTGAAAGCAATGGGAAATAAAAGCACAAGAGTGCAGCGCACCACCTAGGGAGAATTCATCTTCATCATCGGATTCGGCTACATCTTTCTTCTTTCTTTTTTTTTAATGCTTTTTTTTAATCTAAATATTATCATGAGTTTGATTAAAGCCATGTGTGGTTAATTCTCTTTAGATCTAGAGTAGCTATGAAGTGATTTAAAGATTTAAGTATGTTTGAACAATTTATTTATGTTTAATTTTAATTTTGTTTATTTAGTTTAAATTTATTGTATGCTTAGTACCTTATCAACATTGAGCATGAATGTGGGGAATTTAGATTAACCTCCGTAGAGGAATCTTAATTTGACCTTTAAACTAAATAAATATGACATTAGAATTTATTCTAATTTGCCTTTAGGATAAGAATATAGGACTCATATAATTATATTAGAGTGAAATTATTCTAGTTAATGCCTCTTGAATAATTATATAAGGAATAATAGTTTTATTTGATAAGGGCTGTAAATTATCGGGAGACATTACATATATTTATAGCCTAGATTAACAAATTAAAATTTAAATATATTTATTCAGGTAACTACATATTCTAAAATTTATAGAAGGGATTAGTCACTCTAGGTGACTTATGTCAATTACCATTTCTAGCATATTAGATTTAATATTTTAGTTCATTTGAATTTATATTTATATTTTTATTATTCTTATTTTAATTTGCTTAATTTGAACAAAATTCAGATTTGTAGTACCAATTTACCTATCAAATTGAGTCTCTATGGCATCGATCTTAATTACCATATATTATTTTCACGACCCGTACTGTATAATTAAATTTTGGTAGCATGATAAAGCACAAAACAACATAAAGTCAAGTTCCAATTCACAAAGCTAATTAAGGAAAAGGTGATAATTATGTAAAACCGTCTTGTAGCGTAGGAATTTAGCATATACCCATATATCCATATATGCTTATTTCCAGAGGAAAATCTCCTGTATTATGTGTGTATCATCACCTGGAAGGAAAAACCTGGTCTTTGTTACGGGAATATGTTTCACTGCTTTTCGGTGATCGGAGTTTAGAATTCATCATCATCAGATAATTTGATGAACTCGAAACTTGATACTGATTGATCTGCCTTGGATCCATGTCCATTATTGCCCCAATATGTGAAGAAGGAAAATACGGCTGATAATGATGAGGAGCTATTGGTCCAGTTGATATAGACAAGGTTGATGACAAAGCTGAAAAAGGTACAACGTCGGTGCTACTGTGTAAATCTGTCTGCTGGTTTTCAAATCCAAGGTTTCCTGAGTGAGAAACATCGCTTGAATTAGCCTCCCATTGGTTATCATTAACATTATAACCAAGTGGCATAGTGTTCAACAAACCCAGAAAGGAAGGATGATGGTGGTGGTGGTGATTCTTTCCTATTGTTAACACATTGTCTCTATCTTCGTCGTCGTCGTCGTCTTGTTCTCCTCCTCCTTCCCTTCTGTTCCAATTTGCTTTCTCATCAATAGCCACTTTTCCTACTTTAGAATTGGACATGACTGAGTTAGAAGTTTCCAACTGATTTTGAAGAAAACTCTCATTGATGTTAAACAACCCTTGTTCATTTTGCTGTGAAGTAAAGGTGGTAACTTGATTATTATTGTTCATCGGTGGTTGCTGATGACAGAAATTGAAGCTTCCAGGTGGAATTTGAAGGGGTGGGAGTTCATCAATTTCATGTTTAGCTGCATCAAGCAGCCAATCCACAACCTTACTGGGCTGATTAAACCCTAACCTGTCTTGAAGATCATATAGTTGAATAGCTGTGGGCACTGAAAGTCTCACTCTTCTATCTCTTAGGCCTCTCACTGTACAAACCTTACTGTGACGATCTTTGCCTCCGAAGGCTCGAGAAACACGAACGATTCTTGGATCTTTTGATCTGAGCCATTGTGCTGTTAAGCTGCTGCTTGATGAAGTTGAAGCCTGATGCTTCTTCTTTTTGTGATGATCATGGTGATCTTCTTGTTCTAATAATGAGAAATCTGCTTCTTCTTTTGAAGTTCTATTAAGGTTGTTCATCTTATGTCTCATTCTTGCTTTATCCCAATAATAATGCAGAGAATTTTGCTGTGTCCTTTTCCTTCTTCGTGTCCGCCAAATTTCTCTTCCACCTTCGAACACAAGTGATCTCTTCACATATAAGAATCTAATGAAATAATTAAGTACTGATTAGTTCATGATTCGCTTATATCTGCTTCAGAAGAAAACTAAATCATATGGATAGTTTTAAGAGTATGAAAGGAAAATGTGTACACAAAAATGCAACTGTTAAGCTTTAGCGTTTATTCTCAACAACTGCAAAGTAATTTTCAATTGCTCAGATTTGGTATCGAAACAGAAAATGCATAATTGCAGCTATTCTCTGTAACTATCATATCTAAAACAGTGCACTTCGTACAAATAATTTTGATTTCGAAGAAGAAAAATGTGATAGTAAACAAAATATAAAATTGTTATATACAAACATCTCCATCTCAAATCGAAATATACATGAAAAAAATTACAGTAAATAATAGTTGCAGTACATGAAAGAGACAGGCAGCGAGAACAATTAAATGAGGTGCAAGCTAGCTAGGTCTACTATAATAGAACAAGTTCACATTCAGAAGTAAGTGTATATATATAGTTGCAGAGTTTTCATGAACCCTAGACAGTTAAAGTAAAAGCATAAGTGAAGCAAATAATTAACTCACAAGATCACCTACCCCTATTAGATGAACAACATGTAGAATAAGAGAGAGGAAGAGAAGTAAGAAGTTAGCACAGTGCTTTTAGATTCGAATTCTGGTTAAGGAACTGAGTTGCTAGGTTTAAAGTATGGGTTTGATTGAAAAGAAGAGTAAACTTGGTGAACAAGTTGAGCCTTAACAGAATGGAAAAGGGAAGAAGAAGGAGAAGAAGAAGATGCTGGCACTCAACCGACCCCGCCGTCCTGAAAGGTAAAGCAATGGCGCATGGGTGGCCACGTGGTACATATCCAAAATGGTCAGGTAAAAGTTTGTTTAAATGTGTAGTGGGAAACAACTTTTACGGAGTTCGAGGTAAAATTTAGGTTTTGTAGAATAGATTTTTGGAGAATAGTTTTTACTGATTCTGAAGTAAAAACTAGATTTTGAAAAAGTTATTGTATTTGAAAAGTTATTGTGAGAATAACTTTTAAGT
Source organism: Vachellia pachyceras (assembly GCA_025593235.1). Taxonomy (NCBI): domain Eukaryota; kingdom Viridiplantae; phylum Streptophyta; class Magnoliopsida; order Fabales; family Fabaceae; genus Vachellia; species Vachellia pachyceras. The sequence continues at coordinate 7,608 of JANTPZ010096758.1, read as the reverse complement.
TTTACAAGGTAAAAGGTAAGTAAGAAATAGGAGGAAAGAAAAAAGAAAATTTATTAAAAGAAAAAGTATGATTTGATAAGAAAATAATTTTTCAAAACCTAGATTTTGTTTCTAAAATAAATATTCTGAAAAATATGAATACTACGATAAAACCTAGTGCCTCGTTTGGTGCGCAGAATTCATTTTGATGGATATGGATATGGATGTGGATGTGGAAATGGAAATGGAAATGAGGTTTAAAAGTATGTTTGGTATGTCATGGAAATGAGGTATGATTTTTATATGAAAAGACCTAAAAGCTCTTCTAAATTAAAAAATCCTTTTTTTAACTTTTAAAACTACCTAAATCAAATTAAAAAAATTTTAGAAAACTTTTTAGATGAAATTATCAACATGGAATTGGAAATCCAAGCTTTTCATGTGGAATTGGAAATCCATGAGTTTGATGGAATTGGCTTCCATGTGGAAGCCAATTCCATCATACCAAACATGCATGGATATGGAAATCAATTCCATTTCCATATCCATACCTCCAAATTCCATCAAACCAAACGGGCCCTAGGTTTTCAAACCGCTATCAAATGAGCCCTAATTAATTATAAGGTAGGTTATAATTTATATGAAACAACTTTAGATCTCTCACATTTGCTTTCATTTTAATTTTGAACCTTTGAACATTCCATTTAAAATGTTGGTCCTTATTATGACATTGACCACTCCCCCTGGAGAAATCAAAACTTAAAGTTTGAAACTTAAAGGATCAATATCAAAATGAAGATAAATTTAATAGACCAAAAATTGTAGTAAGTTAATTGAAAAACTGATACCCTCTTATAATATCAATTCATTTAATTTTTTGATAAAAAATCAAATATATTAATGGAGAGAAATTAAAGAACAAAAAAATTGGAGTAAAAAATTAAAGAGAATACAAATTATACTTGTGTTGAAGGGAAGAAATTTGATGTTCCTAAAATGGTGAATTCGAATTTTTGTTGATAGAAAAAACTATGCTAAAATAACCACTCTTTGTTTGATTGTGATAATACTTCAAATTTGATTTAATACTTGAGAATTATAGGTGTTTTGAAAAGTGAAAATAAATTTGAGGAGTCAAAACATGATATAGTTTATTCAAGTGGTTCCATGCTTAATTCTCTTATGCAAGGCGAGTTTGAACATAGAGATTGCCACTAGGAAAGCTCTCTGCACCCATACAACCCAGCTCAACTTCATCCATGCTAGCTGGGTTCCAATGTGGCTTGTGAGACTAATTGATATTTCCCAAAAAAAGACATATTTTTAAGAGTAAAAACCTAATTAGGTGGGTCTACTTTTTCAATTGAAGATAGTAAAAGCTATCACCTTTCAAGAGTAATGTAGTAATAATAATAAGGGCAAAGGTGCTAAAATACCCATGTTAAAATGCTAAAAGGGCATCTGGCACCATATTAAATTTTTTGGTGTAAAAATACCTATGTTAAATTGAAAATGGTGCAAAAATACCCATGACCGTTAACTATGCAAATGTCCGTCTGGCAAAGGTTTTTTGTCTATGGTAAAAGTGCTAAAATACCCATGTAAACATGCTAAAAGGGCATCTGGTACCATATTAAATTTTTTGGGCAAAAATACTCATGTTAAATTGAAAATGAAACTAAAATGCCATGACCGTTAACTGATGCAAGATGTCTGTTAAGTTTGAGTAAGAGACAGAGACTCAGTTTTGCTTCAGAGATAGAGGCACAGAAGAAGAAGCTCAGGTCAGCAAGATTCAAGAGCTTCTCACGGAATCCGACAGCGAAACGGTGCAATTTTGCTTTGAAGAAGAAACCATCGAGGAGGTGATGTGGCAGTTTTACAACGAACTGTCTGGCTCTATTATTGCCCCGCCCCAATAGTGTCACCCCCTCTAACGGACACAACAGACAACAATGGAAGTTGCGGAACCTCTGTCTCTGACTCAAACTCGACGGTGATGGCCGGAATCCAGTTGGCCACCTCAGCAGAATGATACAGTAAAAAACCTACATGTGGAGTAGGTTGATGGACGTCTTGCATCAGTTAACGATCATGGCATTTTAATTTCATTTTCAATTTAACATGAGTATTTTTGCACCAAAAAATTTAATATGGTGCCATATGCCCTTTTAGCATGTTTACATGGGTATTTTAGCATCTTTACCATAGACAAAAAAACATTTGTAGACGGACATTTGCACAGTTAACGGTCATGGGTATTTTTGCACCATTTTCAATTTAATATAGGTATTTTTGCACCAAAAAATTTAATATGGTGCCAGATGCCCTTTTAGCATTTTAACATAGGTATTTTAGCACCTTCGCCCTAATAATAATGTTTCACACGCAAAACTGATTCCTAGAGAATTGAGATCGCTGATGTAAGATTATTCATCTTTTTAAGTTGGGATCTTAAGATTAAACATTCAAGCAGAGACCCACTCCGTTGTGCAGATTTTCTTGCAAGAAAGGCTCAAGAAATGAGTAGTGATTAGTCTATCCATCAAGTACCTCGACCTAATCGCTTAGGCCAATTTTTGATAGATTTAGTTAATTTTTTTTCTTAGACATATCATTGTTGTACATTTCTAAACTTGTTCTTGCCTTTGTGTGTGAGTGAAGTCTTTCACCTATGAAGGTAGATATCTTCCAATGAGTGAAGATTGAATTCAAATTAAAACACAGTAAATTTGTGTTTACTATTTTTGAATTTTTCCTTCTTAGAGTTCCCATAGTCCCCCCCGCCCCCCCCCCAAACAGTCTCATTAGAACAGTGTTTTTTCTTGATATGAAAGAAAGAAACAAGAGAAGCAAGACTTATGCTTTAAGTAATTAGCTAACTAGAAGATCCATATTATAATTTATAACCTGTGTCGGTTTTAGAGCAGATCAAGCGTAATGCCCAATCATAATTTCCATCATTGACCGACACAAAACAATGGAAAATATAATAAACTATTTGATTTTCACGCAATTCTTATTTATTCTGCTAACTTACGATGTTTTGTACACTGTATCTACTGATGAACATTCTTTTGTTCGTTATATATAATAGTGATCCTTATATTATTACCACTACTAGCTACTCGGTCATCACTAAACAGATGAGAGAGTTGTATGGAAGTTAATAACCTCTCCTTCGGGGACCATTGTTTTGCACATTTCGAAAAGTGGTTTGTCACACTTTATCGACAATTACGAAAGGTTTTTGTATGACCGAAACGCATCACATGGGGTCCATAGAAACTAAGCCAAAATGACACCAAGCAAATACAGTCCCTTCTTATCGTCATTATCAGAATTAGCTTGTTTTGTTTCCTCATGCATATTTGCATACTCTTGTATATGTTCTTGGTATCTTAACATAGTTTTCTTTAACTTCAATCAGAAATATCAATAGATTTTATAGGCAGTCTCCTACTGTATTGTAACAGGTAGTATGACTTGTTTGCTATATATTGCACGCGACAGATCGACTCTACATTTGGTTTACATTTATTTTTGAGAAAATAATCCAGGATATATGTTTTATCACCTTGATTATACACAGAATGGACCCTTAACTCAGAAGATGAGAATGAAATAGAATGTGGGTAGTTATATTATTAGGTTTTCAACTATATTGTGACGTATAACTTATTATTCACAAGATTTTATATTTATTGTAGTATTTTTTTTTCATATTATTAAGGGAGTAATGTGTTTTAGGTATTATTTTCACTATTTTATTAAGAAAATAGAGAGTTTAATTGTTTCAATTGGATTTTTTTGGTATTTTTCCATGTAATAATATGCATTTGAGGAAGGAGAAAATCAAGTTGAATGATGGAAATTAAGTGAAGATATAAAATCAAGAATTTATAGACCAAATAAAAATTCTAGAAAGCAACTAATTAATGGGTTTTGTTTATCAAAATAAACTAGTTTACACAATGAAACAAATCAATATTTAAATCTTCACCTAATCAAGTGTTTACATTTAGTGTTTGGTTGTGTTTGAACAAGATTTCTTTTAGCACAGGAGAAAAAAATTGTGGTAAGTAAATTGGACAACAAAAGTTTAACTTCATGAGGAATTCAAAGTTAAATTATTTTTTGATTATCACATGCTGACATTTTTATATGTTTCTAAGAGCTCATCTCCACATAAAACCCATATTTGAAGAATAAAGCTTTGAACTACATACATAAAGCAAGGTAAAAAAGGGGAGAGTAAAACTGAGCAGAGCGGCAGGTAATGATCACATGGAGGTGATTTGAAAGACACGAAGAGAAAAGAAATGCACCTTAGATAAGTGTGTTTGTTAGATTCAAAAGTTGTGGTGTCTAGTCTAAGAGCGGTGTCATTTCCATGTGTATGAAAGCGACTCCTATATGGAGTGAGGGTCCAATTACACATTACTTTAAAGCACCTTAGCTAGTGTTTGGGAAATCTATTGAAAAAAAGAAGTTATGCATTTCAAAATGATTTTACGGATTTTAAAATGTTTTTATAAATTTTAAGATTTTTTTACGAATTTTGATATGTCTTCTATCTTAACTTATGTATCCATTCAGAAAACAGGATTCTCAAACAGTACTGTGTAAGAACAGCACCACCCACCACCTTTGTTGCAGAGAGATATGCATGGAAACAAGTTAAAAATCTCGCTCAGAGAGAGAGAGAGAAGATAACACAAGAATCCAACAAGTGGATTAATTATGACGTGTTTAAGAAGCGTGGAACTTCGCGGCATAACTTTTTTTTTTTGGCAAATTAAAAGAATCTAGCTGCATGCTTTCTGCAAAAGAAAGTCAAACAATAATCAAGTGTATGATGATAATATGATGCATAATGTTCAAAATTAAGCGGACCCAGTTTTTTCTTCATTTGGAAAGGACCAAAGTAAATATAATTAATTATGGTTTTACTTGTTTACCATATACTTAAGCACTCCTATAAAGCTTTCTAAATTAGACAGATTTATTAAATTGGTATAAAGCTGTAAATTTTTTTATTTGACTTGTGTGATATTAGAGGTGAACTTTTTGTTATTTAATTAATACTCCTTTGGTTCTTAATGTAGGATCTAATAGGAAAGTTGATTTTGGTTCTAAATATAGAAGCTATTTTTTAATTTTTGCCATTTTTTTCTAAATTACCCATATGGATACTCCCTCAATAATAATCAAGTAAGAGAGCGAACTAGTGAAGAAATTAAGAAAGATGGTTAAAGTGTTTTATAAAAAATGTCATCTTAATTAACTCAAGTAACATCCTTAATGTAATCAAATTATATTATGTAAATGGGTATTAATCAAATTAAGGAAGAATATATTTTTATTTTATTAATAAAACCAATTATATTACTCTTTCTACATTTTTAGTTCTTATTCAACTAGTCTTAATAATAAAATTATGATTTTACCAGTTTTAAAAATGTATCAATTTTCAAGATGTTTCCAAAAGGAATGAATAGGGTGCACTTTCGCCAGTTGAAACAACGAGTCTCATATGGTGTGTTGAGAACAATAAGAATTTTGTAAAACCCTAGAATTGCCTCAAAACCCTGGAATTTACTTCTGTTCTTGATAATTATGAGGCTCATCCAGAAAACAAGAACTCTAGACTAGCACTAGCTTCTGAACAGCATGTATATGGTGTAAACATGAACTCTTGTTGAATATAGAAGATATAACACACTCATGCAAACAATTTCAAGTCCTCAATATAAGATCTAGGTGCAATTTACATCAACAACTAGACATGAGGTGTGTGCGCGTAGATTTCCTCAGCAATGTCTTTTAAACTCCCTTTCCTTCATCCCAAGAATATTAATAAACAAATATTGAACTAATAAAGAACATCATGTTTCTGTGCGTTTCTGTGTTAATTATATACGAGTCACGGATATAAACGTGCCCATTTGGATTAGTGTTAAAAACTATTTTTTCAAAGTGATTTACGGTCTATGAGGTATGTAAGGGAATTTTACCTTGACTTTGACTTATGCAAACATGTTATTCAAATGCTCACATGAGCATGTATAATCTCTCAAAACATGAAATTCAGAGAACAAATAAATAAACTGAAGTTAACCACAACAATGTGGTCTGGTGGTTTCTCACTTGATCCGTTAAGCAAGTTGGATAGTTGGTCATGGAAAAACATCAGTGACCTACCACTTTACCTTTAATTGAAGAATCGGGAGGTGTCTTAACTAGTTTGAGGTGTTGATATGTCTGAATGATCGTTTCATATAGGATACCAGATGCTCTCGGTCAAGAAGAAGCTGAAGTTACTTAAATCTAGAGATGTACTAAGAGAAACTATAAGTTTCCAAACCCATCATAAATCTATTCAAGGAAGTGAGAGAAATTAAACCGAAGAAGATGATGAAAACGAAGAAAGACAAAGTTATTAATTCTTCTTAATGGCTCGTTCTCAGAGGAGAGGAACAAAAAGGGACTACTCTTTAGCATTTTCAGAGTGTTGTTCTGTTATATAACTTATTTTTTGAGCACAGTTCTGAACACGTTTACACACAACAGAGAAGGACTTTGCGAAATAATAATAATCATCATCATCATTAAAATAAGCAACATTTTATTAAGTTTACTTTATTAATAGTTTTATAATCTAAGTAAGATTAATGGGTGGCCTCTCAAGATAGTTTCTGAGAGACGGACTAACTAACTAAATGGTCCCAAAACCATAATAGGGACACATGAGTGCTGGCAAACGGTTGGCCCATTTTTAACGGGCTGCCAAAATGGCAGTCGGAGCCCGTTTAGGCGGACTGACGGGCCACTTTTTTTCTATTTTTTATTTTGGTTTTTTATTATCTTAGTAAAAAAATTTCTAAAAAAAATACAATAAATTTACATAAAATTTACTAAGCTTATTTGATTTTTCGGAGGAAAAATACAATACATCTCTAAAAAATATAATCAACAATGTTTACAATACAAAAAATATAATACATAATCAACAATCTCTAAAGTAAGTATACATTTAAGATGAAATAATAAGGTTTAAAACAATATTTGAAGCTATTAAAATATCGCCCACTTTCTATTAACAAACATAAAAGGATTATTTTTTTAAATAAAAAACGGGCTGATTCACCAACCCGCGGGCCAAACAGGTTGCCATTGCTTCAGCCCGCGGGTTCAATCTGTTTTCCCGGTGCTACGTCACCCTTCGATCACTTGCTTATGACTTATCGCTCTCACCTTTCAGTGACGTAAACAGCAGAATGCAGAAGCAGTAGACTGCTAATGTCAGAAGAAGAAGCAGTCTCTTAACATTTTGTTTTTCTTTTGTTCGACTGTGGGGCTAAGTTTCGTATATTGCATGTGAAAAGAAAAAATTATTATATTACGAATTTGGTATAAAAGTTTTTCCTCCCTTGTTAATTAATTTAAGGGCCGATTGGATAATGAAAATTGATAGATTGAAAAGGAAAATAGCTGATTTTTCACTAGTTAATATGTTTGATTCATCATGAAAAAATACTGTTCATTTCCTTTAGGTACCGATTTTCCCTCACACAAGGGAAAATGCAATCCTTGCAATGAGCTAAGGAAAATAAGTTATTCCATAGG
>JANTPZ010096756.1:0-10005 GCA_025593235.1 Vachellia pachyceras | reverse complement strand
TAGTTAAAAAACGAAACGACTTTACTTAAGAAAAATAAAATTTGAATATAAGCAAGGTGATCAAAATATGACGTAATGGGCCTTTAGTCAACTTGGGATGGAGCAATCTCCTGCGCAGCCGCTTGCGGTTCATAACTAGGAACTCCAAGTCTTATGTTATTTACCCAAATTCTTCACTTGCCTTCCAAGTCAATTCCGCGTCTTACCTACCACACGGATTCTATTTAAAAGATGGAAGGAGAATGTTTTATTTGATTATATTTATAAACAACGTAATTAAATTTATTATATAAATATATAATTTCACTCTTCATTTATTGCATATTGACTTTATTCTTATATATTATAGTTAATATTAAATAGTGATAACAAAGTTTATCTGTCCAAAAAAGTGGTAATGAAGTTGAGAAGTTACTAAATTTTTAAGTGGGAATGAAGATGTTATATTTACCATTCAACTTTTGAGATTTACACGAGTCTATAATCAATGGATGACTAATTAGTCACAATTCAAAAACCTAGAAAAATACAAATACAGGAATTAATATTAATAAATAATAATCAGCCTGAGAAGCAAACCCAATGATACTCCAAAAAAAAATGAACCCCTCTCTTTCTGCTCTATTTGATTTTGTAAGAAGTTTGGCTTAGAAGTATAATTAGGGGCACCTGACATTTCTACCTGGTCCACCATAGTAAAAATAGTTGCCCCACACACGATTAATACCGCCTTGAATATCATAGCAATTCGGGTGATCGGCGAGGACCCGAAGATTGGACAAAGGGACCAAGTTATTGTCCCAATCAACGACTTGTAAGTTGCGAAAGTAAGAGGCTCTTCCAAAGCCTTCGCCTGCAAAATGCCCACTTCCCATTTGGGTCATCGTGTGGATACCCGATGATCTCGAGTTCACTATTTCTCCTCCAAATTGAACCATGCTCGCATGCTGCATTAGGTGTGTGAACAGCATCGATGGCCAGTACCCGACTAATATACCGGACCCGAACTCCAGCCACCAATTCCCGTGCTTTGGATCCTGCAATTCTCCAATCGGGTCACAAACGACGCTACCACTACAAAAATGTTGCCATTAATCAATCAAGTTAAGTTTTCTCTGGCTGATCTATGTGCTTTTTTTTTTCTGTTGCAATCGTTACTTTTGTCTCTAAAAACTTTAAGAAATTTTGCAGGGTTATAAAAGCTTTCTTGAATAAATAATAAAAGTTTAACTTCATGATAATTGTCAAAATTCATGAGGCTATGAGAATTTTTAATTTTAATGTGGAAATTTACTACCCTAATTTATTTAAGTTATCACAAGTTTTATTATTGTCCGTATAAAAAAATTATTTTTTATTACGGTAACATCTTGTTCCACCCAAGATGAAAATGAAGGTTATTAGTATAAATCTAAAAAAAAATTATGAAAAGTCATTTTTTCCTTAATTATAGGCCCTGCCTCTACTTTAGAGTTTTTAGCCACATAATTCAATGGCAACACAGGACTTCCAAAACAGTGGAGATCCACCACCGTTGACCATTACTTCCATCTTTTGTTCCTTTGACTACCAAAAGAAAAAAGAGTTGAATTATTTTCTTTTGATTTGACCAGAATATAAATTTCGGATGTTAATATTTAAAACATTTAATATTTGTTTTTTCATTTTATCCTTCTACACAAATGAACTTTTTTGTAGTGTAATTCATATATTATAATTACAATAGCATCATTATTTTTAAGAGATATTTAAAAATAGTTTCATAATTTTTTGACATATTTAATGTCATAACCACTTTTTAGTTTTAACTAATATTCTTTTTTTTGCCAATGTAAGGTCAGAGATTAAGAGCAGTACGTAACAAAGCTTGACTTTTGCAATTCACAGTAAAAGAAGAAAAATCAGATAAACCCACCAAACATAAATAGGGCAAATATTGAATTTAGAGATGCCGCTTATTTTGGTTTGAAAAACATATAATTTGAATTAACCAATAATTATAAACACTAATTAATTGTATAGAAATATTAAATTTGGAGCTTTAGAGTAAGAAAAAATTACCTAGAGGTCTCAAACAACAAAATTGACTATAAAATGGTTCCAAAGATTCACAAAATTATCATAAAATCCTAGGAGTAGCTGCTAAAGTTGTTAATAAAGACTAGTAAGGTTGTTAATGATAACTTCAGCAGCTACTCTTGAAACCTTATGGTAATTTTGTGAATCTTTGAAACTATTTTATAGTTAATTCTGTTGTTTGGGACCTCTTTATAATTTTTCCTTAGAGTAATTACCTTCCAAATAAGCAAGCTAATATCAAATTGGCCACCCTTGTAAGAAGAGATTGGAGAAATTGCAGCCCCAATTGCTATTTTATTATTAGTTTGAACGAAGCCAGAGCACAATAAATTGTAGCACCCTGTCGCTTGGTAAGCATCACTCTGCATCCACACACAATAATATCTTACACTTCAACAAACAAGCAGCCAAAACACACATTAAATAACAGGTTAAGGTAAGTAAAGCATTTTATTTTTTTTGTAAATGCATCGAGCACTCTAAAGCATATTTTCAATCGTGTCTATCACCCTAAATTGCTGAAGGCAAAATAGCACCATAAAATAATGTTAAATTTACCTAAACATATTTAAGAGTATTTGACAAATCAAAAAATATTTTACGATATTGAATACGCCTAAAAAATTATCAGGTTTAAGATGAATTTTAACCCTTGTATAATGTACTGCCTCCATTTCTTCTTATAAGTAATAATTACATTGAATTTTGTCAATTAAAAAATTAGTTATTATCAATAAATATGAAAATTACAACCTTTGTCTCAAAAAATACATTTATTTTTTGGGTGAAAGTAAGAGAGATAATAAGAAAATCAATCTTTGAAGAATATGATAATGAATGCATTGAATTCAAGATGAAGAGTTAAATAGGGGCAAAATGAAAACCCAAATAAACATTTTAAGAGAGAATTAATTGTAAAATAAAACATGTTCAATTACATATGTAAAATTTCAATTACACATATTGGGTCCGTTTGGTAAAGCAGTAGAGAAGTACTTATGGGCTTATTCATACAAGTCGAGGCAAATATGTGGAGGAGATTGTCTCGTTTTACGGAAAAACACTATTAAACGTGCTTATGACTACAAACCAAACGTTGCCAAACAAGCACATTATATAGAAGCTCAGTTTTATATTATAAAAGTTCAGTTCCATCTGTATAAAAAGATTTCGGTTTACACTTAATATTTGAACTGCAACTTTTACCAAATTCTTTAAAATTTTAAACATTCTTGAAATGTTTTATAAATTGAAACGAGGTACTTGGGCCAAAAAGAAAAAGAAACGAGGTAAGCGGTATTTCAGCTTGTTTTGCAAAATGTTGAGGGGAGTTAAAAACACATTCAACAATATTTTCTGTAAAATGAGATAATTTTATTCATATATTTACCTCATAAAATTACTTTAGCATTTTCAAACCGACCCATTATTGTTTATAGAAAGTACGAGAGCAGGGAGTATTAACACAAGTTGTACTAAATTTACTTACTGTCCAATAAGTAAAGAACCTGGGGTAGCTGTCACCATATAGCTCAGGGCTGACCTGCATCAAAACTGATGCAACTTAGCTTCATTGCGTGCTTGCAATCTAAATCTTAATAATTGCACTGAGAAAGCCAAAAAGAAATAGCAGGGAGGTAGGTGGTTGGTGGTGACCTTTTTAAATGCTTATTATATCTTAGTGTGATGCATGAATAAGAAAGTTTATGATCCAGAGAAAAAACAGTGTCTGTGTTGGACAGAATTGAACGAGTGAACAGAACATATTGCTAGTACCTGCCAACCAGCTTCAATGGTGTTGAGATCTTGCCCAAATGAGCCAGAAATCACCCAAATTTGAGATAAACTGAATTCATACTGATTTGTCACGCGTGGAGCCCACACGTTTATGCTTGCTTTTGCTCCATAATACTTATCACCACTCACAAATCCTACTGCATGCTGAATAAAACAGAGCAGCGAGTTTGTGATAATACGATCACAGATTTGTGTTATGCTTGAGAAATTTTCTTGCAAGAGGCTGTGGTGGGTTTGATATGTAGATGAAGAAGACAAGTCTGTTTTGTTTGTAAATCATAACAGAAAAGGGACAGTTCCTGAAGTTTCTTGCTTTGGAGTAAGGGAAATTATTTGCAGAGGGATTCTGAAAACTCTGTGGTCACTGTAATAAATAACCAGAGGAATTAATAATGGATGGTGTTTCATGGTCAAATTTGTGGTTATGACTTTATAGTTAAATATGCTTGGCACTTTGTCAGAGAAGATAGTGAAAATGAAAATTCTGGGTTTGTGAGCGAAAATAAATACCTCATGGCCATTACTATTAGAGTCCCTCCTTGCACGGCCTCTGATTTTTCTTCCAAATCTGCGAACAGAACTGGCTCTTAACATGTCTTCTTCTCTTGTTCTTCTAATTGGGATGGATCCTTCAGGACATGATTCTCCAGACAAAGTCCATGTCTGAAAATTCTCGCTGAACCAACCCATTTGGTTCTGATGATGATGGGTTTTAGGTCTCTCTGGAAGATCCTGAAAATGGAGGGGTAAAATTCAGTATTTTACTTGAAATCCATGTCAGAATAACAAACTCTGAGAACCCATTTTGAAAAAAATATGATTTTTATACCAATGGTTTATGTCCTTTCAGAAGAGGATGATCAAAAGCTGGTTGGTGATGAGACACAACACAGTCTATTATATCACCATCAGGACTCTGCAGAAAGAAGACCACGCAAAAATTCATGGAAGATGAGAGATAAAAAAGAAGGGAGAAAAAAGGACACAAGCATTTGATGTACCTGAATTGTTTTAACATAAGGCTTGTTAATCTGCTGGAGACGAGTTCTTATGATGTTGAGTTTCAGAAGCTCTTTCCTCTGGAGGTGAAAAGTCTGATTCAAAATCTGAGACTGCGAGGAATGAACAAGACAATCCAGAGAAACGACAAGGAGGAAATGTACAAGAAAGGAAATGATTGGAGAGCTGAAACATAAGTTAAAATCCATGCTTGGGAAATTTCGTTGGCTTTGTTTCTTTCTATTCAGAACCATGCGTGTGTCTGTTCGTTGCCATTGAGGTTGTCTTCTTCTTCCATGAAACAAAAAAAAAAACAGACTTGAAGAAGCTCCACTACACAGAATAATACACAGAATAAGAACCTCTAGCTATTCTAAGCAGCTTAATTTAGCCTCCTTCACCATTTCCAATTCCTTGTATTCTCGCTCTCTTGAGTCTAGTGCTTGAAACTTGTGGACAGTGGATATAGCATTACAGAACTTGAGCTCTTAGATTTCTAGCTAATTAAGATACACAGAAAAGAAAACAAAAAAGGGTTGGGGTTTTCTTGAAGGCTTGGCCATGTGGGGTGGAATTATACATGCAAGAGAGAGAGAGAGCGTGTGTTTCCAGAGTGCAACACAAAGGCTGAAACTTTCAAGCCTTTTTGTGTGTGGATATTGAAGGGCAAAATGGTCCATTACGATTTACTGTGATTCTTTTTTCTCTTTGGGACTGAAGACAGAACGGAATTAGAAATTATAATTCTTTTTTGCTTTTTTTAGCTTTAAGGTTCCTTCCTTTCCCTCTGTCTTTCCCACTTCCCTAGATGTTCTATTTGTCAGATATTCCAATTTTTATTTAATTTCAATTTTACATCTTTTGCGTGTACATACCATACCCTCGATGATGAATATTGGTCTAATGGAAAAGATTCACCAATAGATTAATATTTAAATTTCTGTTCAAAATTTAATAAAAAAATCTCTTCTTACAAAATATCTACTGTTCAATAATATTTTGGACATGATGTAAAGTAACGGTTTCATTTTGTTGAATTTTTGGAGGACTTAAATGCATATTTAACAGTATTTTTTTGTAAAATAAAATAATTTTTTTCATATATTTACTTCGACTTAAATAAACTTATTTCTATATCACATTTCTAAACAGACCCACCATCTAAACACATACTCATTAATCTAACAAATAAAGCCAACCCACCTTCATCCCTCCCACTGTTTAATATACCCAAAATTATAGATTGCTTGCATTTCATTTAAACAATGAAATTCATTAAATCGATACCTAAAATTTCTTTTAATAAAATTTTAAGTTTTTTATAAACAATTAGAATAAGAAGAGAGATTCTAAAGTGATTTCATTTACCAATATAATTACTTTAATATATCTGGTGGGCAGTGGTGCAATTAATGAGAAAGAGTAAATAGGAAGAAATATGGGTTACAGGTTATACAAAATACATACACATTGCGTCTTTCTTAATATATCATCAATTTTTATTACGCCTCTATTCGTTTTTTTGTTGTCATCACCAATTAACAACTTTGAATGTTTATAAGAAAATATTTATTATTATCATTAATTGTTTAAGATTCACGGGCACGTTATCACACTTGAACCGTGAAGTTTAGATTAGCTCGATATTGAATTTTGATTACATGTTGATGCAACTTGATAAATCTTCGATCACACGCTTAATTTTTTTATTTTAAATAGGTAGACATTAACGACATGAGGTTACAACGGCGGGATCGAATCTGCGACCTCCCACTTAAGAGATATCATACCACTAGGTTACAAAGTCTTGGGCACGCTTAAATTTTTTTAGTTCATATAAAATCCTTATTGGATAATATAATTTATCCTACATTACATGCACGCTTCAGTTCCCAATAGTTGCACTTAATTTTTTTTATCTGAAATAGTTACACTTAATATTTGAACAAGTCCTGTTGATTATTTAAATAGTAAGCTGATAGTGTGTGGGCTTGTTTGTTTAGTCCGTTGGGAGAACGGACACAGATTCTGAGGCAAATACATGAGAGAAATTTTGTCTCGATAAGAGCAGGAATGATTTTTGAATGCATAAACGGACTATCCAAATAAACCTTGTGTGTACAGAAATTAGTTGAGACCGTTTATTGTTAAATAGGAGTTAAATTGAATCACAGTGTATAAGTACAAATGTGTTGTGCATCTTTTTAGGTGTGTGTCAATGATGCCTACCACACAGCCAGCAGTCCCTTTATATATATATATATAGTTTAAAATATAAGTTTTACCCATTAAATTGAAAAATACATTCTTAATCATTTATTTTTAATGTCACTAATTTTATTTAAAAGAAAATGATAATTCTGTCATTAAATACTGATAGAATGTGATTAAATTTTGAAGTGTAAAAATAAGTATAAATAATTAATATTTAAATATATTTCAATATTATTCAAGTGCAGAATGGTAATCATATAAGCAAATCTACACCCTTATATCAAATAATGAACTGTCCATATTTAATATTTAAAAATAATTATTATTATAATTTATAAGTTAAAATTTTATTATCTTGCATATACTGCACTTATAATTCATTTAAATCATATTTTGATTGATTAAATTTATTTATTTATAATAATAGTTTTGTAAAATATAAAATACGGACCATCTTTTTTTTTTATTTAAAGAGGTGCATATATGCTACGAGAAGAAAATGAGAAAGATACTTCTGAGAGAGAAGTCAACCGATGGCAGATATGAGGCTTGTTTGGTTAGCCTGTTTGGGCAATCACAATCCATTTCTATGCTTACCGGAATAAAATTCCTTCAACATATTTACTTCGAAATCTGTGTCCATTCTCCAAACAGGCTATCCAAACAAGCCCATGGTTGGACAAACCACGAGAGATTCATTATTTATATTTTTCGGGGTTTGGAAATAATTAATTTTAATTTATTACTTAACACATGTGATGAGTAGGTCGTATAGTTAAAGGCCAAATGCAAGCCGAAAAAACAGAAGGATGGGATTCATAATTAGCCAGCACAAGCGCCTAACCTCCACCCAAATTCCTATTCTAATTAATATATATGAAGAAATTTTATAACAGTATTTAATATTAGTGATACGATGTATCACAGTTTACTACAATTTGTCGGCACATGGTCCATGCAATTGCTGACTCCATCGCCTGGGACCCACACGCTCCACGTCTATTGATGCATAGTCGTATACCTCATTTTCACGTAAGTTGAGATAAAATTTCTCTCACGTATTTACGCTGGAATATGTGATCGTTTTCTCAATGAAATTTTCAAACACATCTATAGTTGTGTTGGTGGCCACGGCTGCATTTGATGTGGAGACTTAGCTTTTAATATTTTTAGCACGTGTATTATTAGGTGAGTCAACCATATTCAAGATACTGATCATGTTTGTATGAGCTTATGGGAAACTTTTTCATATATTTATTTTAATTTACATAAAAATATTTATTTACTGTGTTGCCAAACGGACCAACTATTAAATGCCACATCCAATCTCTTATAAAATAGTCGATTGAATTTTCTTGTGAAAAAATTAAGGATGAAGATTAATTTATATATATGCGTCATTTTTTCCTAATCTAATTTGATTAACATATGAATTAATATGTTATCTAACTATACATATAAATATTTTATGATATATGTTACAGTTAAGTAATTTATTTATATTTTTTTAATATTAGCAAAGAAAACAATTAGTCCTACATCAAATATTTATTTATTTGTTGCCAGTAAAAGAGTTTCATACAGTAGAAAGCTAAAACAAAACAACAAACAGAACATAAAATAAAAGCAGCAGATCAGAAGGCTTCATCGTTTAGGTCCTTCAAAATTACGGGGACGATTAAATTAAAGCGCCTCTTTTGGTGAAATTTGAACATTGAACTCCCAGTTCATCACTAGAAGGGGGGAGAGAGAGAAGAAGAAGAAGAAAAGATCATAATTTGGAAGTGAGAACTGAGAAGAATGGGGCATCACTAATGCCTTGTTTGGTGTGGTGAAAATGGGAGGATGGAAATGAAATTGAAATTGAATTCCATGATGTTGGCATGTTTGGTACGATGGAATTACAATTCTATGTGGAATTCAATTCCACCTAAACACCCAATTTCAATTCCATACCCAAACCTATGGAATTCATTTGGATTTCATGGCGCCCAAATTTTTTGGACCAAAATATTATCCCTTATGCAAAATAATCTTTTTTGTTACATTTCCAAAAAAAAAATCAACATTCATAAAAAAAGACATAAATTCCATCTTCATTTTCATAATATACTAAACAATTTTAAAACCCATATCCATATCCATTTCCATCTCCATATACATTTCTATTTACATCAAAATCAATTCCGCATGCCAAACGGCCCGTGCATAACACTTTTAATTTGACCGAAATCAGCAGTCGAAGTAATGCTTTCAAGTTCCAACTCATACTTTGACTTTGACTAAACTATTGCCATTGGCTCATGCATTCCATTTCCATGCGTCACCTATTCACACTCATCATTTTATTCCCTTCTCTCCCCTATTACCACTCTCAATAATTTCCTTTCTGGTGGGGAGCTGATCCATCAAAAATTAAAACTTTCTAAATCCCAACCTTTTTTATTGGGTTAAGTAAATGTGTTCTCTTACTAAACATGTTTCTGTTTAAAATATCATCAGTATTGATTGTGATGAATGTCTTGTTTGATGGAGACTCAAAGTTTAGTTAATATCACGTTGGGAGTAACTGAAGATTTTTTTATATTTATCAATGCTGCTAAGATTTTGTTTTTCTCTACTTGAAATTAACTGCACGAAATCATTACCAATCCATCCTTGCTTCATTTAATATTATTCAATTAATAACTTGAGCTGAAAATTTGTTGTTCGTTTGTGTATTCAAAAGAACTACAGTTAGAAAGGAAGCAAAAGGAAGTTAGAAACCAGCAAGCATATGATTCAATTGGTAATGGACTGTGTCAGCAACCGTATTATATATATATATATATATATGAACTTGCGAGAGTGATAAATAAAGTAACAGATGTTGAAAGCCATTTGATCAATCCCTTAGTTTTCATTCACATCTTCCAA
>JANTPZ010096754.1:0-14161 GCA_025593235.1 Vachellia pachyceras | reverse complement strand
AAATTAGTAATTAATTTAATGAACTCACCAATGCACAGAAGACAGATAAACAATCAACAGATAAGTTGCTTTTAAGCCACTATAAACTCCATCTAAAAGCCATTATCTGTTACAAAAATATTGATTTATATGAGCGCTGATCTGCTAATGGACCAACCAAGGTGTAAAGGCAAACAGGTAAGCATTTGAAGGTAAATGTCCATGAGGACAATATGCTGACATGTAGCTATAGCTACAACAGAAAGGCAAGGAGGAATGCCTTTGATGGATTGCACTATTCAGAGATCAAGGACAGGCAATAAATGCTATATTTTTTATCAAAGATTCAATAAAGGTATTGTTGCAAAGAAGTTACTATAGAAGATAACAATGATAAGATTTAATGGCAGGTTATAAAGCGTTCAAGTAATTGCAATAAGAAACCTTGTCTTTAAAATCAGTCCAAAAGGCTGGGTCTCTAATATCTGGCACAAAATTTTTAATAAAATAACACTTTCATGTGTCACCTAGAATCTGAAACCGCCTTGGAGACTAATTTAATGAAGTTCCTTGGGCTAATATTTAGGCATCAAACCTAGCTCTAATGCAGGCTAAAGTCCTACGGAATGGATGAGTAGCCATTACCCCATGCAAAATACAAGGGATACTATGGGAGCGATCTTTTAATAAAATAAGACTGCCCCAGCACAAATAAAAGGATACCGTGGGAGTTATCTTTCAATTAAAAAAATACCTAATTTAGAAAAGGGGAGAAAAGGTATGAGGAATAAATATCCTCCTGGAACATTAAAGAAATTTCAATTTAAAATTTTTAAAAAGGTAAATTATATGTCCTCCTAAGATGAACTGTAATTGTAGACATGAGCACCTGAACAAGAATGTAAATGATGAAAATAAAGATTAAAACAGAGTAAAGAACACGAATATAATGATACTAAGTTACCAAAAGATGCAGTTGGAAAAAGGGGGGGGGGGCTAAAGGATATCAAGAAACATAAGGCCATTCAACACTCAACATGCAGGGTCTTTCAAAATAAGTTCACAATACGTTGAAAGGCAGAAATCTGGGGTATGAAGTTTATTTCTTTTTAGGAAAAAGGGATACATGTTCAACCAAAAGAATTTGCTAGCAACAGCAGGCAAAACCTGGAAAAAAAAGAAAGATGAAAAGACTGAGAACATCTAGGGTATGAGGTTTTAGGCATCATCGGAATTTTACAATGCATACCTTAAGCTCATCACCCTCGCCTTCAAGCATGCTTCCATAGGTACGGTGAATCTGGAAGGACTGATCAATCTGCTGGAATAATTGCCACTTTGTCATGCTTATGGGGCCTACCTCCAAATTAAGAGGTAACTCAGTAACAGTCTCATTTACAGGCATCAACTTATCCCTGAGTAACCAGAATTCATTGAAAAAAACGGTTGGATAGTAGTTCTCAGAGATAGGATCGATGTTCAAGTCTGGACATGCAAAATTAAGGAAATTCCGTTCTAAATTGGCTAATATACAGTCCATACTCCACGTCAAAAAGATTATAAGAAAAGACTAGCACAAAGATGGAAATATCTCAGCATGTTAAAATTGTCAAATAAGAAATCTTAAAATTGAAAAATAAAAAAGAAATGCACTATCTGAAACTTCACTAATAAATATTTAATTAATCTTAAACAATAAGACATTATTTTAAATGCTGTAATAATCAAGGCCAAAAATTCACAAAATATAGACACGCAGAAAAGATTAAAATGCCAAAAGGATACGTTGAGCAATATTTGGTGGGACACCATTTTTCGGGTACCTGCAGACAAGCAAAATTATCACAAAGTTAAAGCACCACATAGAATCACGGGAATTAATTCTTTAGCAGGTGAGAGTAGAAGATCAAGAAAATAAATCAACAGATCATCAATGAGAAGGAATCATGCATGCCAATTTTAAGCATTCATCCAAAAAAGACCAGCATATATCCAAAATCAAAGCAAGAAACATACCGTGTGAAGTCATCAACCAAGTTTATTGTGATATTTGGTTTCCAATAAGAAACCCACTCCACAGGGCCATTGTCCTTTAAATCATCTTGGGAGTCATCAACCTCAGATGCCACTTGACCCTCACTAGAATCTTCTGAATTCCCCAAGAGACTCCTCCTTTTATCTGATTTTGACTTGGGCAAGTATATCACAACAGCTGAAATCCATAATAGAGAGAGCCTTTATAATCAATTTTAAACTTAAACGGCTTCAAGTAGTGGAGAGCCAAAGATCTTACGATATGTCCTTCCAAATGCTGCTTGAGGCTGGTATTCTGGGTCATTTGGGTCAGGCGAATATCCAGAATGTGCAAAGAAAACATGAGCATATAAACTCCCATTGTGCTTCAGAGCCTGAAAAATGAATACCTAATCAAAAAAAAAAAATCTACTGACATGGGAGTTACTTGAAACACTCATCAATTTCGGCACTTAAAGGCTATGCCATAAGCCTAGATTAATGTAGCAAGTAGATTTCCAATCAGTTATACCTCAGATGGGCGATACTTCAAAGAAAGAGATCGGGTGCTCTCAGGTCCCCAAACAGCATATGGTATATTGGTTTCATGCCATACAAGAGCACTTTCACTGCCAAAGTCATTGAACTTCTCATTCTCTGAGAGATATAGCCACATATCCTGAACAAAGTAGCATTTGGATAGAACATGAGCATAAAAACAAAAGGCAACATGATTGAGGAAATCCTTTTATTTAAACTATTAAAGAACCTAACTTACAATAGGTTACGACAATGTAAAGAAACATTTTTTTCTCATAAAATTTAATATTAAAAGTATCCGTCAAGTTAAGACTTCCAACTCAAGCCTGTAAATAGCATATTTACAAAAAGCTCAATTTAAATGACAAGAAAACAAAAGAAGTTGTATAGGATGTAAGCAAATTACTAAAACATAAAGAACAGAGTGCACTTTCAGGCATGGCAAAATGTTGGCTCAAGGCATGGACTCTATTAGATATCAGAAATCTATAAATCAGATGGTGTTGATAAACAAGTAGCGAACTATATTATCAGTTTTATGTGGTTATTTGACAGTAGAAAATATCTTAGTTCATTCAACGGCTGAGGCCAAGTGTTGCACAATTCCAAAAGAATCTAAGGTTTTCAAGAAGCCAGAGAAGACGACAGGAGGGGTATTAAACTCTAAAGAAGAAACCAATTTGGTGAAAGTCGCAAAATCTTATACAAGATTTGTATATGAGATTGTAGTTCGCGTATAAATGAATCAATAAGAGCTGCATCAAGCTGTATTTATTAATATAACTGTAAACCTTTAGAACAGAGTCACTCGTTAATTAGGAAGAAAGTCGCTAACTTAAAATTATTGGAATAAAAAATAAAATTACTAAAAAAAGTATAACATAACCTAAAGTGTAGAGACGTACGATTTAATTGCTTATGGATTCTTCTAAATCAAGAAGCAGCATCAGCCTATCAGATCATAAAAGTTCTAGTAAAGAAGTGGAATGGAGAGAGAGAGTGTGTGTGTACCAACGGTTCGCCTTTCTGAAAGAGATTAGACATGAGAGCAGCAGATTCGGTGGGTCTCTTGGGAGAGAAAAATTTGGAAGCGAAATACCAAAAGACGGCCATCCGAATAATTCCAGTGATAGTTTGTCCGAAGCCACCTTGTTGCTGCTGTTGTCTCCCCTGAGGCCCTTGAGCTCCTTCTACTGCAGCGGTCGTCGGCGGCGCCATCGTCGGAGAGTTTATCCCTCTCCGCTGCGGTGCCCGATATACAGAGAGAGAAGGTGGGAGCAGCGGGTGATGGAATCGAAGGAGAAATTTGCAGAGATATTTTGGAGAACAAAAGAAGAGATGAGAAAATTGAAAAACGGATCGTAAAGAAAATCGCTCAGGCGGTGAGCCTTTAATGGGGTTGTTTGGCGCGGTCAAACACAAAAAAAAACACAGCACCTTCGACAATTTTTTTCATAAAATGAGATAATCTTTTTTATATATTTATCTCAGTTTATGTGAATAAACCCATAAGTACCTCTCCACCGCTTTACCAAATGGACCCAATATTTTATTGGGTGGTGCGCAAGCTTCGAAATATTCCTATTTAGAGCTGTCTTAGGATTTTTTTTCCACCTTGATTTCACTTTAAAATCTAAGTTATATCTAAGTATTTATATTTTTAAAAAAATTATTTTAGATATAAAATCTCGTTTTAAAATTTAGGTTTTGAAAAAACTATTTTATTGTTAAATCGCACCCTCTCTCTTAATAAATTTTCTCTTTCCTACTTTTTTATTCTTTCTCTTTCCTCTTTCCTACATACTTTTTACCTCAAACTCCATAAAAATAACTTCTCAAACATTATTTTTTAAAACCTAGGTTTTACCTCGAAATTCATAAAAGTTATTCTCTAAAACCTAGGTTTTACCTCATAATCTGTAAAAGCTATTTTAAAAATGAATTCTCTTGTACTAATCCTATTTACAAGGCGTTTAGGGAAAATGTGGGTGGCTCGAACGCACGTTTAACGATATTTTATAAAATAAGATAATCTCCTTCACATATGTGTCTCAGATTGTGTAAAAATACTTCTCTATTACATTTCTAAACGACTCCAAGACTATTTTTTCCTCATCATGGATCCCAATTCGGTATCTATATAAGAAAAGGGAAAATCTTTTTAAAAGGTATATTAAATATGGGTAAAATAAAAAATGATTTTTAGAAAGAATTGATGAGTTTTAGGATTTCAAATAATTTGGTTAAAAACAATTGAATTTCACATCAGAATTCTGAATAAAAATAATGAAATCTAAAATCAGAATCAACTTATATATTCCATTCTTTTAACCCCTTTCTTGCAAATTTCCCATAAAGAAGAATCGGATACTTTAAAACGAAAGTTACAACTATAAATTTGAAGAATAGCATACTTGGAGGATCGGTCATTTAAGCTTATAAATCACACTTTGTACCTGTTTGAGAAGCCATTTTCTCAAACGGTGCACGTAAGTCAAGATAAAACCATCTCGAAATCTGTAAAAACGTGCTTGTTTGGGAACTCCGTTGGAAAAATGGATTTTGCAGATTTTGAGGCATTTTGGGAATTTCGAGATGGTTTTACGGATTTCAAGATGGTTTTTATGAATTTCGAGATGGTTTTTACAGATTTCGAGATGGTTTTGTCTCGGTTTACGTGCACCGTTTGGGAAAATGGTTTCCCAAACAGGCACTTTACTTGCGAAGCTTCCAAATGTAAAACTCATAAATTGATCATTTGTTATTTCATATTCAATATTCACCCTTTTCCGTTGTTCCAAGTGGCACTCTATCATGACAAGTGATACTTTAAATTAGGGAAATTTACTGTTTAGTCCCACATAAGGGACTTATTTATCAAATGGTCCCAAAGTTTAAAATATTTAAAAAATGGTCCCATTGACAACACGAGGTTGTCAATACAGCACATGGTGTTGTCAGGGGTTGTCAAGTGACAACCCCAAGCGCTACATTGACAACACCTCGTGTTGTCAATGTGACCATTTTTTAAATATTTTAAACTTTGGGACCATTTGATAAATATCTTCATTATATGGGACCAAATAGTAAATCTCCCTTTAAATTATTACGCGTGAACAAATCTGACAATTACAATTAAAAATTAGACAACACAAAATTTTGCCGTGATAAATCATGTGCCCGTTTAAAAACGCGGTAGAAAAATACTTTTACATAAATCAAGGTAAGTACGTGGAGAAGGTTATCTCGTTCTACGGAAAAACAAACGTGCCTTTAACTTATATTAGTTAATCTCTTTGATTAGACCAATACATACACACCCAAAAAAAATGTTACTACATGTAAGCCATTTCCTGCACATAATGATTCATGGTAAAAACTGTTTGTGTGTGAGAATTTAGCAGAGAGATTAGATTACCAGATTGAATCCTGTCTCGCCAAGAAACCCGGAAGCAGCTGAAGCATAGTTCACACCGGCAGAAACATCAATGCTTCCTTCTGAGAGAGTATTTGCAAAAGCTGGAAGATAAGGAAGACCCACCAATTCCCCTGTAAAATGCAAACTCAATAACTATCTGATCATGCAGTTCTTTTTTTAGGTGAAAAAGGGAAATCTAGCCCGCCTGATATCCGACGTATATTAGCAACCAACTAATCCGGACTCGAATGGGAGGAGTGCTGCCCACATAGGCAGGGTTTACCCTTCTCCCAACAAGAGCGCTTTTCAGGAATCGAACACGCATTCTCATCTTTACGGGGGCGAGCTCACTTACCAGTTCGACCAACTACTTGTTGGTTTTGATCGTGCAGTTCTTAAACCAGAAAAAGAGGGAATCAAAACAAGTTACTTTTTTATTGGTTTTTATATTTACCTAGAAGATCTATCAGTGTTTTACCATTACTGAATCTGCCAGTTGGACCACTTGGAAAACCGATTCCATAAGTAACGTAGTTGGCTCTTGCTAGAGAATTGAGATCGTTGTTATTGCCCTTGTGTCTGTTTGGCCCAGCAAACAAACACACGTTCAATAGTGTTTTTCTGTAAAATGAGATAATCACCTCCATATACTTGTCTTGACTTCTGTAAAAATAATTTCTCCACCGTGTTCTTAGAGGAGTCCATTATCAACCAGATAATCCCCAAACACAAACATTGCTGGGAAAAGTGAAGGAGGAGGAGGAGGAATCCCCACCACAAAATTTCGGATTACAAATATCAAAAGGAAGCTCCAAAACGGTATATGATCCATTTCCTATGTCTGCTTCTCCTCCTGCTCCTTCTCACATTTTCTTTTATCCTGAGGAGGAGAAACTAACCAAAGAAATGACAAAGATGTAATGCTTTTTCTTACTTGTAAAACAAGAAACGGCTTGGATAAATGTCATGTTTGATCACATGATCTTGCCACTTCTCATGCTCTGTTTTGAGCTTTTATGGGGAAGCTGTTAATGTGATGATACCGTTGTTTCAAACACATCATAGGTCCGTTTGAATAGCCCATTGGAAAAACGGATACAGATTCCGAGGTAGTTTATGTGAGAGGAATTTTGTCTCGGTAAGCGCATCCGTTGATGAAAATGGCTTACCAAACCGCCTAAAAAAGTAACACAGGAAGTGTTAAGGAAACTACCTTTACAAATCAGTGTGCCATACGAGGTTTATGAGTGTGTTCATTTGATTTGTATAACTGAATCCAATGGTCGTAAACATGTGTCCAACAGGAGATTCCCATGATCAGATTGAGGAGGAAGAAAAGACATATAACGAAAAATGGTACAGTAATCATTATATGTAGAATAATGTGCCAATTTAGGAACGCGGTAGAGAAGTACTTTTATACAAATTGGGGTAAATATGTGAAGGAGGTTATCTCGTTTTACGGAAAAACACTATTAAACGTGCATTTGGCTTTTACAAACGTTGTTACAAACAAGCCCAATGTGTATTTTGCTAATTTTGATTGGTTTGACTTTTTTTTTTTTTGCCAGGAGATTGGTTTGAATTTTATGCCAGCAACACCTGCTTTTATGCAATTTGTTTTCACAAGAAAAATAGCGTTCATAAAAAATAGAAGATATTATATTCATATATAATAAAAGTAAATATTTTTTAGATTTCATATTGCATATGAACTAAATTAGTAATATCTCGCTAGTTGGAGTTTCAATTGAACCATGGAAAAAGTATGGTTAATGATCAAATTCACAATTTTTTTATTCTCATAATTGTTCCAATTGTAAATTTGTATTGTTTGAGTAGTAAATAACTAAATATTTCAAAATCTTTATTTATAAATCTATGTTATATGAGTGATAAATTTAATTAATTTGTGAATTTGGTCCGTGAGTATAATTCTGCCTTGAATCAAAGCAAATAAAATTAATTAAAATAATCAAAACAAACCAATTCAAAGCTTATGATATGGAACTTTATATTTTAAAGTCCAATCAATTTGAGATCAAATGGGTCGGGATTCTAAACATCAAGGGGGGCCAAATTAGCAAAACGGTGGCTGCAGTAGGGAATTTAGATCTCATTTTACATAATAATCTGGCAGTATAAAGATAGAAAACCTGTACTACCCAGTAACACCAAAAAAAATGAAACTTTAGATAAATAAGATTAGCCTTTTACTGATCTACAGCTTTGTTTCCTTATAGCTCGTTTGGTATGCTGGAATTGATTTTGATGGAAATGGAAATAAGGATAGAGATGGAAAAAAAGGAGGGACCAAAAAATCAATTCCATGAAATTGAATACAATTCAATGGATCACATCATAGAAATCATTTCTACCTATTTTGAATTTCATTTCCATTTCCAATTCCAAATTCTAATTCCACCATACCAAACATAGAAAATGAATTCCATTTCCAATTCCACCATACCAAACATGGCATTAGGGGATACAAAAGTAAAAATAAAGACTGAAGACCAGCTCAGCACAATATCCACAGAAATCTGCCACAGATTTGGTTTCAACAAAGGTACGTCGAACTAAAATAACCAACCCTGTAGTTAACTGGTTCGCGTGCACAAATATCGTCCTCAGCCAGCAGCCAAGGCTAATTTTCCCAGTACAGATGCCTACTGAGCGGCACAGGCTTCCAGGTGCCCTGATCAAGAGATGCATCAAGAGTTATGTCTAATTCATGTATGAGGAACCGTGGGCAGGAAGAACAGATGGCATATTGGTGGCCCTAGCAGAACTGCCAGCCTGAAATAAGTCCGCTTCGTAAATGGAATCAGCAAAGCTATATAGATCAGCGCCACCGATACGACTAGTAGAACCCAAAGAAGGATGTTTTGGCAAGCCTGCAAAACTCTCTATAGATGGTGACACCCCATACAGACTGCTTACTCGTGTTGATGCAGGTTGTCCAACTGATCTCTCATGAGTTAATACAGATTCCCTTATTCCAAGCCGTCTGTAAGGATGGTCATTGGTATTCAGCACTGTCCCAACATTTTCTACTACTGTATCTCCATGATATCCAGAATATGAACCAGCTGTAGCACCAATTCCAGCACCTATAAGCTTACCAGCCCCAGCTGCTAATGTGGCTCCAAAGACACTATCTGGCAAAGACCCTGCGACAGATACAAGTTGTACAGTTGATACAGGAGAGTAACTATTTAAATGGCTTGAGGGTCTACTACTTAGCATATGTGCCGTCAATGAACCATCAAACAGGCTATTTCCATCCATATTACCGCTAATCCTTTGCTCTTGCATGAAGGAGACTGGAGATGATAAGAGAGATGGATCTCTCAAATTCAACCTCGATCGCTTTGACTCTGGAGCCTTCAATTTGTTTGAAGAATCATTTTTATCCATTTTTCTCTTTGACGCTGCCTTGTCTTGGATTTTCCTATTGGCATCATCAATTTCTTTTTCCAGGTTGCTAATCTTATCCCTCAGTTTTGATCCAGGAAGAAATTTTGTGTGGTCAATTTTGTGACCTTCCAAGCAATTTACTACAGACCTCAAAGCAGCTAAGTATTTTTCATCAGCTTGCTTCTGTGAAAGAACAACACGTATCAACATGGTTAATATTCACAACAGAACAGTGCAACCAATAAGCAATGCCAATGCACTTAGCCCATACCAATGCAGTAACTGAACCATGAGTTTTATGTTTAGTTTTCTTCCAAGAATCTTCAACCTTCTGCAGGTATGAAGTCAAATTTGTCTGAGGGGAGAGCTTTTCTTCAAATCCAAATATATATGCCAAGTCGACAGCTTCAACAACCAAGCCCTTCTTCATCAATCCATCAGTTATATCTGTGGCAGTTACAAATAGCAAGGTTATTCATGGTCTAGGCTTCAGAACATTAAGAAACAACACCTTACTCATTCATCATCGTTCCAGAAGAATAAATTGATCGATAATGCCACAAATTACCAATTGTCACAACCAATTTAGCATCCAAAATAATTGGGAATAGCCTCCATATTTCAAGAAAGAAAACAAAAATGATTTAATACATTGATTAGGAGAAACTCCTATTAGGTAAAAAGTGGGTGTTGATCAAGAACGTAACAGAAATCATAAAAATAAAGATAATAACTAAGAAGATAAAACACCTCTGCCACTGCAACCAGCAGAATTAATTGTCCCAACAACTGTAATTCTGATTGACACCTCTCATTACTTATATAAGGCATGGTAACTAAGTAACACGATAGGCTTTTGGCCCCTAAAATAAGATGAAATAGTTCACTAGTCACAAAAAAGGTTAAAGATTTTAATGAATACATTGCACAAACAAGTGTTCAACAGCATAAGATACACAGAATGGAAACTTTTTAATTTCAATGTTATGAGCTATCCTTAAAAACTTATAATCTCTGTAAATATATACCTAGCAAGATGTTTACAATAGGATGTTAACGTATTGGGTTGGGACAGGTTGAATGGAGTTTTCACCAGAACTTGCGTGCTGTATGAATTATAACCAGGCCCAACCCATGTAAAAAAATATAAGGCCCATCCCTGAACTCAGATCTAGGCAGGTAACAAATTCAGGGCAGACTAGCTTGTAGCTATCAGAACAAATTACAAAACTAGAATGATTTTATTCCCCCAAAAAAGCAAAAGGGGGGGGGGATGCAATAATCTGAGGCTAAGCTCCGCAAGAATTATTGTGTCGGGGGAAATAAATGAGATTCCAAAAAAAAAAAGATTGCAGTTTCCTGGCTCTCCAAATGAATTTTGATGACCAATACTTAATTATTCAAAGTATCATATTCGTGTAGTTAGAAAAATCATGGACTACCCCTTGGTCTTAGTTCTTAAACAGCCCTCGCTGCTGCTTGCAGGTAAGACCTCTTTTCCGAACAAGATTCAAGCTCTGTTCATCACTTCAGCTATCTGTGAATGAAATTGACTAAAGGTATTGAATTTTCTTATATTGAATAATCCCCAAGAGCTGAATGGGACCTAAGATAGGGAACTCATATTTTTAAGGTCAGTTTAAATGGACAGCCTCTAAGGACTTAGCTTTATTAACCACAATCAATGATTTCCGTACATCAACAAAACAAAATTAACCCTTCCCGCCAACTAAATTTCTGATTTTGAGTGGCAATAACACCATAGTTGTTAGCATCCTCTTCAGAAAACTTGATTAGCAATAATTATACAAGACAATGAGGAACGTTACAACTACTATCCTGGAAGAGTAGCACAAACCTTCACAGAATTGTTAGCCCACTTACGTGGCCTATAGATTCCATCCTATTGTCTTGGAACTCTAATCTCCACCGAGAAAACTTTTCCTTTTCTTCTCTCATTATTCTTTCATCCCCTTCTAATCAAACTAAGCGGGAGGCTATAGAATTATATAACCTACTTATAAAATTGTTAGAAAGCGTTGAACGTGATGCATAATCAGTTAGCCTTATGTCTGCAATAATGCCAATGAAATTATATTACAAGCGGTACCTGAAACCCTCTTAAGAAGGGCAGGAGACTGGCGAAGGGCATGCATAATTTGCCTAGGATTGCTCAAACGAATCAAATCCCGTATCTCTTCATGTCGGAAACTAGAAGGAATACCGAAGCAACCAACGAAAAGAATCAATCCCCTTGCATCAACTTCACAAGCCTTTGACACCCCACCCTCGACGATCAGTCTTTTCTTCCAGGCACATGCAGCCAAGCTAGCTTCTTCCTTCAAGGAAGGATAAATGTCTTTATCATTACTAGCGCAACAGGACAAGAGAAAATATTCCAAAACAAGAACTGAAGCTTGTCTAGCAGGAATCATGGGGGAGTCTTTGTTGTAGGCTCTGCTTCCCTGGAGAAAAAACCGCCCAATGCATTCTAACACGAGTTTCGATGGTTTCGGGGCACCCTTGAGAGCCACGGGAACTTCCTCACGGAGTTTCGCTGGTTTTGATAGATTTAAGACTACATATTTACGGAGGCCACGGCTGCACATGGTTCGGCAAAGTGAATAAACATCAGTCAGGGACCCACCTCCGTCGCCATTCTCAATCTTCTCTTTCAATTTCTGATTTGAATGCAATTCATTCTCTTTCACCAGAACAGGTAGGGCGCTCATGGGTTCAGTACTATGAACATTGCCTCCTACCGAAGGAGTAGAAGACACTGTCGTCGGATTCTGCGTTGTATTGGAGGACGGATCCTTGGACCTCGAATCTATGGCTTTGTCGATGAAATCGAGATGCTTTTGCAATTCATCAAACCTACTCTTGAAAGCATTTATAGCAATAGCTAGATTGCCGAGTTCATTCACGGATTTCGCAATTTCAACAGCACAGTTATCATCTCCATGCGCCAATGAAACTGAGGGCAACACCAATGCTAGCTGACCGTTTGGAAGATAGTCCTGCACTCCTTTGACAGACTCCAAGGGAAATTGCTGGGACGATATCGATAGCAGAGACACTGAAGTTGACGCTACTGGGTCAGGTTCGTCCTCGGCTTGTACATTACCAGAAATTGGGATAGAATTTGAGATAGTTGAAGGAATCGCCATTGAGGATGAATCAAAGCACAGATGCTAATTGACGAGGGAAGGAAAATAACCCTAGCAATATAGATAGGGAAAATGTCGCGAAAATACCGTGTAT
This sequence comes from Vachellia pachyceras, assembly GCA_025593235.1. Classification (NCBI taxonomy): domain Eukaryota; kingdom Viridiplantae; phylum Streptophyta; class Magnoliopsida; order Fabales; family Fabaceae; genus Vachellia; species Vachellia pachyceras. The sequence continues at coordinate 1,527 of JANTPZ010096754.1, read as the reverse complement.
GTAAAAACACTCAACCTCGTAAACAAAATTAAAATATACTTTTAGTTTTTTATATTTCTATTATGTTTCATTTTAACCATTTAAATTTTAAAAGTGCACTTTTAGTCCCTTAAATTTAACGCCGTTAGTCTCTTCTAACAGAAATTGCTGACTCATCAAACTTAACGCTGTTATTTTAGATACTATTTTATTTTGCACAATTAAAAATATCAAATTTATTATATTCTTAAATTATAATTAAAATGTGAGTATACTTTACCAACATTTTATTGCACAGTTATTGATTAAATTTGATGAGTCCGCATTTTCCGTTAAGAGAAACTAACGGCGTTAAATTTGAGGGATTGAAAGTATACTTTTTAAACTTAAATGACTAAAATGAAACCTGATGTAAATATAAAGGACTAAAAATATTCTTTAGCTTAAAAAAGTAAAAAAAATTTAATATACAAAGAGGAATAAATTTGAGATTTCAAAATATTACAAGTTTATTTATTTATAAATTTTTTATACTTCTTTGTGTACCGCTTATACTCAAGGAGCAATTCACTATACTCCTCTTATCAGCTTATTTACAGATAAAAAATAACGAATTGCATTTAAGGTACAGGAAATATATGAAATTTACACATTTGCATGTGTAATTTCCAAAAATATGACTCTCCTTACTAATGTATTTGCAGTGTAAATATAGCGAATTGTAACTTTAATGTACGGAAGTCCAGTAAAGTATAAAAAACTTACACATATGCAAATTAAAATCCTTACAACTTCTAGAAAATGGGACTCCCTTACCAAAGTATTTTGTAGATAAGTGAATTGCAACTTAAATATATAAATTGCTTAATGAAATATAAGAAATTTACACATGCAAAGAAACTGTAAATAAGTAAATTTATAATATTTTAAAATTTTAAATTGATACCACTAGTCTGATTTATAATTTTGTATACTCAAAACCCTGATTAGTGTTTAATATATTTAAGTAAATTTATTTGTTACCTTAATATAACACAACTAGAAGTAAAGGAATGGGTTCATATTGCCTTTGATATTTTAGTTTTTATCCTTCAAATTAAAAATAACTATTTTTTAACTTTTAAATTTAAAATAAGTAATTTTAATATTTTAAATTTCATTTTATTTGAAATATTGACACTTATAATTTAATAAAAATATTGATCATTACAATTCTTAAAAGCTAAAATCAGTTTTTTAAATTTAAAGGATTGAAACCAAAATAAAGGTAAAATTTAAAGAATTAAAGATTGTGTTAAGCTTGAAATATAGATAATTCTTTTTTAGATACAAATCAAGGTACATGACACTAATGTATATACACACACACATATATGGGTTGAGAGCAACAATTTTTTACGAAATAGAATTTTGGGAGAATCACCACAAAATACCTTTAAAATTTCTCAAACCCCATTTGGTGGTATAAATAAGGTAAAAGATAGGTCCATACCAGTCTTCACTCGCAAACCTTGTATTACTTTTTTGTTCAATAAAATCTCCCTTTCC